>JAJOOS010010292.1:0-13567 GCA_029582725.1 Solanum chiquidenum
ATTAAAACTATTTCAGACCATCTAAATCAAGCAACAATCACAACAAACTTTGACTACTTGGAGAGTCCACGTCAACAGGGCACAGGCGTTCCTACACCTCTTTAAAGAGCATCATGCGACATGCGCTACAGTGTGTTAATGAGAATGCCCATCTCACTTACCGAAACAATAATTAAAACCTTCCAGGTTTCAATCAAAACCATCCAACAAATCTGAAAATTATTTATCAAGAATAATTTTGAGAGGATTGTCAACAAAAATACATACTTTTTAACATAAACATGAAATGTTGAAATCAGATTAAAAAAATCCAAAAGGTTGTTGACCTGAGAAGCTCCTAAGCTCCTGCTAAGCATAGATTTGGAGTACGGCCCTGGTCTTAATTTTTTTTTCTCCATTTTTAATACAAGTAGATTACATACTTCCATCTTCTGCTCCTTCAGCTGACATCATTCACATTCGGACACTATCTAAAGACACTGCAACTGCTTCCACTCCTGGCTTCAGCAGAAACACCATTCACCAACTTTCACTTCCAAAGGTCAGATGAAAGAATATAAAGGTTTTCTATCCTACCATTTAACAAGGTCAGCATCATTACAGAAATAATGTCTAATAGATCATCAATGGAACACCTATGCTGTTGTTATTACTAGAAGAGTGCAACTACACTGAGCTGACAAAAAATTCAAACCATTAAGCACAAGTTCAATCACTGAAAAATTTCACAGTAAAAGGCTGGTCATTGACAACGACACAATCTCACACCATAATGCAAGCAGATTTTGGGCACCAGAGAATATGTTCGCAGAGAGAAGAAGGCTGCTTAGAGATGGCAACAATCAGTTCATTGTTAGTGCTAATAGCTTTAAGGACAATTTAGTCATTTAAATAGAAAATAGTATTTGTTAGAAAATATTTACAAAACACATCAACGGCCTATTTTTAGCTTCGGCACTTCTAACCAAACACGTAACTGCATCTTTTTTTAAGTTCAGCTCCAATACTTCAAAAGTACTTAATTATTCCCCTAATCCAGACGGGCTCTAAGAAATTAGAAATTTGGTAAAGGAAAGGTTAAGTCATTGAAAACTTAAAACATCGTCTTATTATCTAATCAAATACTTCAAATGATTTTGAACTTGATTGACACGATTTTGCTTCAAAGGTTTCACTTAGTTATAGCTTTTCAAATCTTCATCCAAAAATTATTGTTCGAGTTTAGAGTTACATTTTCTTGCATTACACATATATTTTTTTGCTTCCTATATTAACGCCTTTCATCACAAACCCTCATGCTTTGATTGTTATTTGTGCTTAAAGTCCCATCAGGCATTGGGACATTTTCTATACTTTGCCTTTGAAAATCTAAACCTTCATCACGAAGCCTCATGCTTTGAGTGTTATTTGCGCTTAAAGTCCCATCAGGCCTTGGGACATTATCTATACTTTGCCTTTGACAATCTAAACCACTCAACTTATCAAGAGGCCATGAAATAATTGTTACAAAACCTGTTCAACCACTCCCACCTCCCACCTGTTGGATTCATGGTGACGTGACTGTCGTATTCGAGAATCCAAAAGACTATTGACAGTTCGACACCATGTATGTCAAAGTCAAGCTAATCATGATATCAACATCTATCTCCTCGCAAGTGTGTTTTCCATGTTTGTTTAAACTTTTAAGTTGAATTAACTGACACCCTGTTAGAGAGGCCATTTCCTTCTTAAGAGGATGCTGTGGACTAGTGGTACTCTATAGGGAGATATAATATTTGCAAGTCAACATGTGATAGGAATTTCTCTGCTTCCAAAACATTTGAACGGTCATCCTGACCTAACCAAGTGTGTTTTGCTTTATTTGGTTCAGTTAACACAATTTTCCCAGACTTGATTCTGAAGGTTTAGTTTTTTAGATGCACCATGTGCTGTAGTGCTAATTTAAAGACCCAGCAAACTGCTGTAGAAGACACAAACTCACCATCACTGAGTCCACAATGTATCCATAATGATACCATGAATAAAGCTCCACAAGAGAGTGCGGCCCAGGTTTCCTCCCTTCATGATCTTCAAAGAGCCGGCAAGATTCTTCGTTAACCTATTTCACCCACAATACTCTTGTCACTCGTGGAAGCTTGTGGGTACACCACAGTACTCTTGTCATTCGTCGAACAAAGTAGAACGAGAACAGTTGTCTAGTCCAAACCTTGTTACCAAGAAAGAAATAGGCATTGAAAACTAGCTAAATCGCTTAAGAATTTCAGAAACCAGAATAAAACATTTTATAAATAAGAATTTCAGAAACCAGAATAAAGAGCCAGCACGATTCTTCATTAACCTATTTCACCCATAATATTAAGAAAAGATAATCATAAGTAGGGAATCAAAATTGCGGAAAATGCAAAGAAGGTTTATTTGTCCTTTATCAAAACAGTAAGAGTATGTTTGTCTCTTCCATAATTACATTAGTTACAATTGTGAATAGCGAGAAATTATATTTTTGGCCCAAGGAGAGTCAATTTTTATTTTTTTTTGGACAATGGTAACACTTCTAGCAGAGATAAAGTTGCACATGACAGGTTGAAGAAACAAGTAACTAAAACAATATCACCAAGAACATTACAAATACTTAAATATAGAAGAGGAACTACCGAAGATGTTGACGGAGCAAGTGTTCCGGAAAAGCAAGCAGTCGTCATCTGCTGGTTCAAGGAATGAGTTCCATGTTCATCCCCTGAGTTATTATAGGGGGAAGTTGTTGGCAACTCGACTCAATGTCCTCCTGAATCTCTGGTAACTCCCGTGTACATATTTGTTGGTACATTCGCATCAGAGGACGAAACCATTAATGTCAGGACCACCCATTAGACCCTGTTCATATTGACATGCATCCATCCAGTTGCAAGTACAGCTTGTGGGTACACCACACTACTCTGTAACTCGCTGAAGCTTGTGGATACACCAAAATACTCCTGTCACGAGGCGATGAAACTTTCTCACTCTCACCATTAGACTGGCAACTCATCTCCACACACAATGGTGAACCAGATTTTGCAAGCAACTGATAATCTTAACTCCTTGAATCAGTCAGCCAAACAGATAATATCAAAGTATCAGCAGTGGTCATCCTACCAGCTTTTGGTACATACCGTTAAGCTCCCAAATTCTAAAACTAGCTAAATCGCGTAGGAGTTTCAGAAACCAGAATAAAACATTTTTTATATGCATCAAGCAGATGCAAAGCTTAAAAAAGAGAGATTAGACCAGCCCAGATACACAAAAGATAAGAAATCTTACTTTCACACGCAAGTTGTAAATAGAATAAAACTTATATGCATTCAGTTTGCAGAGACTAGTACTTGGTATAATCAGTTTGCACAGACAAGTTACTTGGTAAATCAGTTGGCACAGACAAGTTAATATAAAATGTTCAATGCTTATGTTAGTAAAGTTGACTACATGGCCGGTTTCTATTTATGTATTCAGTTTTCTCTTTAATATTCAGTAACAGAGTACTCCTATTTATTTACCCCATAAATAACAGTAATAATATCAACATTAACATTAAAATATGTATAAAGACCTATTTTGTATATTCTTACATTTCAAGGAAATTAATTAGATATATGAAAGAGGAAAATTACCGTCTCGACTCATAAAAGTAGAATGTCGAATCGTTGATCAATAGTCAACTGGGAGAAGAAAACATACGCCTGCATGGTAAAATCTGGGGAACATCTTTGCACCTGCAAACCATTATCATCGTTTATATCCTGGGCAAGTTTTCCACAAATGAGTTATTCAAGTCCCACAAACCAGAAGATGTCTTAATGCACCTCAAGGGCAGTATGAATGGCTGATAGAATCATAGAACCACCTGCTGATATCTCACTTCAGAAGCATGAATAGTCGACCAACCAGTTTACACACTGCAGTATAGTATCTTCATATTCCAAGTAAAAGCACAAATAACTGCATGACAAGTTATAACAGCGCCAAGCTGGACAAAAAAACATAAATGAAGACATTCTATACATATTTCAAGCTCACAAAAAAAATAAAAAAAATAAAAGGAAGTTCCTCAGCTTTCTTTGTCATCTTGGTTTTTCTCTCTACAAGAAATGTACACAAAGAACCATTAAATGCATATGGACTAAAAGAAACAATGTGTGAAAATTAAGTGTTGAGGGAAAAGTCAGAACAAACACAAGATTGATTACTCAATAGATGTAAAATTATATTGAAGAAAAAAGGGAAGGTGCAGAAACCAGTCACTTTCACATGCTCCCAGCTCTTGCAGGAGGTGTTTTGGGTGATTTGAACTTTGAAATGCCAACAAGGTCTCCAAATAACCTTCTAAGTGAGGCAAAGAAGTATTCATAGAGAAGCAAATGTACCAAAAAAAACCAAGTAGAAGCACTAACTAACACTGAAATAATTAGTTCAGAAACCCAAGTAAAAATTAAAAGCAACAACTTAGAGAGTAGAGTTCTCCGGATATTATCACTATGTTTGCAAATGACCAAACTCTCCAACTTTAAACTCATTGATAATTAGAACCTAAATTATCTCCGACTTTAAACTCATTGACAAAAGACGGAAGGGAGAAAATGACAAAAAGAACAATTGAGATCTGACCAGCTCATGCAGGATCAAGAACAGGACAGTGATTCCACCATCAAAATCGGGTGAACTGTTTTACATATAGGCATAGCTCAGAAATCCAACATAACGAAACAAACATCTTCCAACAGAAAGTCAGTGTGTTTGTCTCTTCCATAATGACACTAGTTACAATTGTGAATAGTGAGAAATTGTATTTTTCGCCTAAGGAGAGTCAATTTTTTTATTTTTTTATTTTTGGACAATGGTAACACTTCTAGGAGAGATAAAGTTGCACATCACATCTTGAAGAAATGAGTAACTAAAAGAATAACACCAAGAACATTACAAATCCTTAAATATAGAAGAGGAAGTACCGAAGACGTAGACGGAGCAAGTGTTCCGGTAAAGCCAGCAATCGTCATCTGCTGGTTCAAGGAATGGGTTCCATGTTCAACCCCTAAGTTACTGTAGGGGGAAGTTGTTGGCAACTCGACTCAATTTCCTCCTGAATCTTGGGTAACTCGCGTGTACATATTCGTTGGTCCATTCGCATCAGAGGAAGGACCTCGCATTTGAACCTGTTCATATTGACATGCATCCATCCAGTTACAAGTACAGCTTGTGGGTACACCACACTACTCTGTAACTCGCTAAAGCTCGTGGATACACCAATATACTCCTGTCACGAGGCGATGAAACGTTCTCACTCTCACCATTAGAGTGAACCAGATTTTGCAAGCGACTGATAGTCTCAACTCCTTGAATCAGTCAGCCAAACAGATAATATTAAAGTATCAGCAGTGGTCATCCTACCAGCTTTTGGTACATACCGTTAAGCTCCCGAATTCTAAAACTAGCTAAATCGCGTAGGAGTTTCAGAAACCAGAATAAAACATTTTTATATGCATAATCTCCTAATGAGATTCTTGGTAATCTGCAAATGCAAACAGTGGGTAAGGCTCTATTAATTAATTCAAAACCTAAAGTCTTGCTGCTTAAAATTAAAACTATTCCAGACCATCTAAAGTGAGCAACAATCACAACAAACTTTGACTACTTGAAGAGTCCACGTCAACAGGACACAGGCGTTCCTACACCTCTTTAAAGAGCATCATGCGACATGCGCTACAGTGTGTTAATGAGAATGCCCATCTCACTTACCGAAAAAATAATTAAAACATTCCAGGTTTCAATCAGAACCATCCAATAAATCTGAAAATCATTTATCAAGAATAATTTTGAGAGGATTGTCAACAAAAAAACATACTTTTTAACATAAACATGAAATGTTAAAAAGCAAATGTACCCAAAAAATCAAGTAGAAGCACTAACTAACACTGAAACAATTAGTTCAGAAACCTAAGTAAAAATTAAAAGCAACAACTTAGAGAGTAGAGTTCTCCGGATATTATCACTATTGCAAATGATCGAACTCTCTGACTTTAAACTCGTTGATAGTTAGAACCTACATTAGTAGTTAAGCTATATGATACTAGAAAAACAAAGGGAAGCGAGTTGAAACTCATGAGATAATTCAAAAAGGGAAAATAAAATTAAACTGATGTGAAGAATTGCAAAGTTAAGTTTGGGTTTGGTTCGGAGAGTGCAGTGTGGAACACAAATAGTTTGTAGATAGACCAGACCTTCCAAGTTTTAACAAAGACCATAACCCAGCAACAAGCACAAACAATAAAGGAAAACTTTGCCAAATTCAAAACGGCAAAGTTTGAGTATTGGAAAATGTGTGGGAAGTTAATTCTGCAGATAAAATGAGAAGAAACTACAGGTTAAATAAGGCCAAGTTGACACAAGACGGAAGGGAGAAAATGACCAAAAGAACAATAAGGATCTAACCAGACCATGCAGGAACAAGAACAGGACACTTTTTTAGGAGATAAAGTTGCACTTGCACATGACAGCTTGAAGAAACAAGTAACTAAAAGAATATCACAAAGAACATTACAAATCCTTAAATATAGAAGAAGTACCGAAGACGTACACGGAGCAAGTGTTCCGGCAAAGCCAGCAGTCACCATCTGCTGGTTCAAGGAATGAGTTCCATGTTCAGCCCCTGAGTTACTGTAAGGCCAAATTGACACAAGACGGAAGGGAGAAAATGACAAAGAACAATCGAGATCTGACCAGCCCATGCAGGAACAAGAACAGGACAGTTTTTGGAATATGGAGAAAACTATGGTAATATACTTAGCGCAACAGAAATTGTGAGAATCTTTGTCCTTTTAAGTTCTACTTTTTGTACATCATTATCACACAGAAAAAAAAGCTTTTTTTCCTAAGTTGTCTGTATAAACAATGTACACGAGTTATTCCCTCACCTCCCCAAGTTTGCTTCTATGGTAAAATCATATGCACTTACAAAAATATTTATATTCCATCAAAAGAGTACTCCCAGCTTTTCTACTTTGACTAGACCCAGCCATATGTAGAATAAAAAAAGTTAAGTGATCAGTCTCAGTGTAGTGTAGCAGCATCAAAATCGGGTGAACTGTTTTACATATAGTACATAGCTCAGAAATCCAATGGTACATCCAACATAACGAAACAAACATCTTCCAACAGAAAGACTAAGACAGTACGAGAAACAGATGCACCGTGTGCTGTAGTGCTAATTTAAAGACCCAGCAAACAACTGTAGTAGACACAAACTCACCATCACTGAGGCCACAATGTATCCATAATGAAACCATGAATAAAGCTCCACAAGAGAGTGCGGCCCTGGTTTCCTCCCTTCCTGATCTTCAAAGATCCAGCAAGATTCTTCGTTAACCTGTTTCACCCACAATATTAAGAAAATATAATCATAAGTAGGGAATCAAAATTGCAGAAAATGCAAAGGTCTATTTGTTCTTTATCAAAACAGTAAAAGTATGTTTGTCTCATCCATATTCCATAATTACATTAGTTACAATTGTGAATTGCGAGAAAATATATTTTTTGGCCTAAGGAGAGTCAATTTTTTTATTTTTTTATTTTTGGACAATGGTAACACTTCTAGGAGAGATAAAGTTGCACATGACAGCTTGAAGAAACAAGTAACTAAAAGAATATCACCAAGAACATTACAAATCCTTAAATATAGAAGAGGAAGTACCAAAGACGTAGACGGAGCAAGTGTTCCGGCAAAGCCAGCAATCGCCATCTGCTGGTTCAAGGAATGGGTTCCATGTTCAACCCCTAAGTTACTGTAGGGGGAAGTTGTTGGCAACTCGACTCAATTTCCTCCTGAATCTTGGGTAACTCGCGTGTACATATTCGTTGGTCCATTCGTATCAGAGGACGAAACCATTAATGTAAGGACCACACATTTGACCCTGTTCATTGGCATGCATCCATCCAGTTGCAAGTACAGCTTGTGGGTACACCACACTACTCTGTCACTCGCTGAAGCTTGTGGATACACCAAAATACTCCTGTCACGAGGCGATGAAACTTTCTCACTCTCACCAATATTAGACTAGCAACTCATCTCCACACACAATGGTGAACCAGATTTTGCAAGCAACTGATAGTCTTAACTCCTTGAATTAGTCAGCCAAACAGGTAATATCAAAGTATCAGCAGTGGTCATCCTACCAGCTTTTGGTACATACCGTTAAGCTCCCAAATTCTAAAACTAGCTAAATCGCGTAGGAGTTTCAGAAACCAGAATAAAACATTTTTATATGCATCAAGCAGATGCAAAGCTTAAAAAAGAGAGATTAGACCAGCCCAGATACACAAAAGATAAGAAATCTTACTTTCACACACAAGTTGTAAATAGAATAAAACTTATATCAGACTATTTAGAAAGAAAAAAACACTTACTAAACAGCAGTTAAACCTGATAATATAGATGAGTAATGTTTTTTAACATAAACAATAAAGTAAACTGGCTCTAATCTGTTGTTCAATCACTAAAGTTGAAGGCGTTGTAAAGATTGCATAATCTCCTGCTTGTCGAGAACAATCTGCATCTTGTCATCAGATTTGTCATTATTATTATTATTAGCAGCTTTGGTCTTGATCATCATGGTTAATAAGACATTTTTCCTCTCAACTTTGCTTTGGGGCAGATATGTAGGTGCGAGATAATATTCTCTAATCTGCCATTCACTCTTTCTCAATCTGGATGATGACTTGTCTCTACCATCATCGACGTTGTAGTAGTAGTACCACCCAATTTTGATGTTGCCAATGTGTCTCTTGTTGGCATCAAAAATTCCCTTGAGTTTGGGGGTAGATTTCCAAAACCCAGGAGCCTCTTTATTATCAAATATTTTACAGTTTTCTCTATTCTGAAAAGTGATCAACAATCGTGTGTTGTTGTTTGTGCCCTTGGTAGATTCAAGGATTTGGGATGGACTGAATACTCTGATTCCGTAAACATCATCGACATCCATAACAGTATGCTTACGAGGAAAAGGATTGCCTATTACATACTTCACCAAATTGTTCATCATCTCCTTGTCCATTGGATGACTATTACTTTTCCCCATTATATTTTCAAAACAAACAAAAATTTCTGTTGAAGAAGAAGATGATCGCTATTTATTAGTTAGCGTTCTCTTTTTCATTCAATTCCTGCCTGTAACCCTAACTTAAACGTATTTATTTTCTGTATATGAGTAGAAGTAAAGTAATAGATACCAAAATCGAACAAAACTGTTTAACGTGCGAATTTTAGTAGCTATTAAAATCTAACAAAAATATTTAATGGGCGAATTTTAGTAGCTATTAAAATCGAACAAAAATAATTAACGGAAGATTTTAGTAGTTACCAAAATCAAACAAAAATATTTAACGTGACCACCTTCAATTTTTTTTTAAAAAAACGAAAGTTGCCCACAATAATCTGTAAGGTTTGGGAAAGAAAGAGAATGATATGTTTTGGTTTAGAGAGAAAGAGAATGATGTTGTCAAGGAAAAGTCACACACTTTTGCTCTACTAACAAACCACTCTCGCGCGCACATGTTATTGATGTGAAATTGGACTATTTTGACTTCGAAAAAAGGTTAAAATTGCCCTTAAATTATGTAAAATAGGTCATTTATATCCTTCGTTACATTTTAGAATTAAAAATGTTTCGCCGTTATTTTAAGAGACCACAATTATCCTTAAGACTTAACAGAAGTGATGTGGCAAGTCACATGACACTAATTCTGCCACGTAGGATACCTACTAAAATTTTTGACTCAATTAATAATTCAATCATAACTCATTTTTGCTAAGACCCAACCCATTAAAATTAAGAGGGAAACATCATCCAAGGACTTCAGATTATATTAGATTCAAAATATATTAATCCAAAATATCATAATTATTATAATATTTTTCTGTCTTGATTTTTATTTTTTTATAAGCTTTATTGTCTATAATAGTGTCTTCCACCCAAGCTTAGAAAACACTTTTGAGTGGGATTTTATGAATTATTGAGGTTTCGTACGTCTATAACTAAAAGAGATATATATTGTGATTAATTTATTTAAGCAATATTTGTGAATACACATATGCTTTTTCCAAAATATGAACCAAACATATCTAATAAAAATGTTTTATCAGATGTTCAACTATTAAAAAAATATAATTTAAATATCAGCATAAATTTTACTGTTAAATTTACAAAATTGCCGATATATTGTGGCGCTAATTATGTACTACGTTAGCCTTTATTTATTTATTGTACAAAATCTATAAATCGGTAAAAGTCTCCATACGACTTTGATATTTATTAACCTCGAAGAAAACATATTTTCATCTCAAATTAAATAATGACATTTTTGTGATACGTCAAGTGGTTTTTCATAAAAATTAAAAAATTGAGAAAATTAATATTTATTTTATTTTATTTTACATGACATTTTTTAACTTGATATAATATTTAAGAAAAAAAAGAAAATTTTGAAATTTCTCATTTTAAACCATTCTTAGATATTTATGTAATTAATCATTTTATTAAGGGTAAAGTGAAATTTTATAATTAATTATTTCTAGTTATAGTAAGATTATATTCTTTTTAGAACTAACTAAAAAAGGGGTGCCACATAAAATGGGACGGGAAGAGTACTTATTTTGTTTAATTTAATTTTAATTTTAAAACAATGAATATTGATTTTGATTTTAAGCAATAATTAAAATAGAAACCAAATTGACTATATAAATAGTTATTTAAAAGGCTTAATACATAATCAATCATTGAAAATTTATTAGGATATTTCATTTAGCTATTCTGACTAAGTCATGCTTCGATTCAAATTTCAATAAAACGTTTGCGCGTGATTTTGTTCATCGATAATTAAGTTAACCATATAAATATGTCATTTTCTTTAGTTATATGAATTCGCCTCAAGAAAAAAATATATGTAATATTATGACGTATTGAGGTGAATGCGTATAATCAAAGAAAATAATATATATTTTATTTGATTAATTTAACTATCTAATAAACGGAGAATGAGTGCAACCACAATTTTTTATGAAAAATGTTCTTTTATCATTCAGATATTTTATCGCTTGTTTGCTCCGAATAAATTTAAATCATTCAGATATTATACACAACATCAAATCGACACCTACATTCTTATCAACATTATTGGAGTTCACCAACATTGATCGATCACATATATCGTTAGCTATCTCTGCAATTTCAATACTTGTAGCGACTTGCGATCACTATACGTACTATTATTACCTCCATCAATCACGATCATTAATAAGGCTTCATAATCTTTTAAAGCTTATGACGTTTGAAACTAATATATATCTGAATATTAAGATGGATATTAAGATTTAAGAGTTTGAATTTAAATATCAAAATGTTGTATTAATTAATTAAAATATAAATACTACTCTTAAAAGATTTAGATGGTTCGTTTTCAATGTTTGAAAGAATAAAACTCTTGTTTGTCTAAAAATTAATAAATATAAAATTGAACAAAATATTAAATTCATAATTATATATCAATAAAAAATTAAAACTTATATGAAACTATGGTGATGGTAACGGTGGTGGTTGTGGACGCTAATTGAAGATCGTATTTGCTAATGATAGTAGATGGTGATAGTCAGGTAGTGGCTAATAGTTGTTTCAGATAATAATGATAGTTAATGTAGACGATAAATGATGATAGTGATTACCTGATTGGTGGTATGTAGTAACAACTAGTGATTGTGATTGTCGATTGTAATTAATGATTATTACGATCGAGATGGTGATAGTGATGATTATTATTATGATGTCTAGTTATGGTTGTATGTGGTTATTACATAGTGGAGTTACTAATGGTGGACAATAATGCCTCTAGTGATGAACGAATGAAATTGATGAACTTCAATCTTTAATTATATTTTAATACAATACTTATAAGTAAACTATTAAACATAAGGCATTCAAAATTTTATTTTTATTGAAAAATTTGATGATCTTTTACATGTATATCTAAGCCACATGCTAAAATTATGGGTTCAATTGAATCTAACATGTGAGCTACATCCGTCTATGTTTGTATGTATAATATCAATCATCATTTTATTTAAATTTTATATTTATCAATATTTAGATAAAAATAAATTATATCTATATATTCACATATTAAGACAATAAATAAATATTCATATTTCAAATTTAGATACAACATCAAATGCGTACATCTTTTTCAAAAGAAGAGAAGCAATAGGGCTTAAGACTTGTGTTTTGATAGAGTAAATATTGTTATTTATCGAATATATACATCTATATATATATATATATATATGTTTACCTCAACTTAGTGAACATCATCTGTTGTAGTAAATGTGCAATGCTTTTGTTAGTACATTTGACTACATAGTCGATTTCTATACATGCATTCAGATATTTCTTTAATATTCAGTAACAAATTACTCATATTTATTCACCACATAGATAGCAGTACTAATATCAACATTAACATTAAAATATGTATATATAAAAACCTATTTTGTATATTCTTACATTTCAAGGAGATTAATTAGATAAGTCTTGACCCATAAATTCTCCAGTATAATGTCGAATTGTCGATAAATAGTCAACTGGGAGAATAAAACATACGTCTGCATGATAAAATCTGGGGAAGATCTTTGCACCTGCAAACCATTATCATCTTTATCCTGAGCAAGTTTTCGACAAATGAGTTATTCAAGTCCCACAAACTAGAAGATGTACACCCTTAAAATGTCTTAATAGAACCACCTGTTGATATCTCACTTCAGAAGCATGAAGAGTCGATCAACCAGTTTACACACTGCAGTATAATATCTTCATATTCCATTTAAAGCATAGGAATCGAGTATATAGTGTTTTATGTTTAAAGAGGAAATATAAGACTTATTTTTTAAAAAAAATAATTATTTAACTTAACTTTTACGGAAAAATCAATTTTATATAAGAGTCGCCACTTAAATTTTAAAGAAAAATCGAGACGATTTATAATTTCAAAAGACTCAAATAGAAGAAATCATTTGAAATTTCAAAGGAGATTCGGGGTTTAAATTTACACTTCAAGTAGGTGTTAGGCACTTGGAGTGTCAACTAACGCGCGGTTGGCCTACGACTTGACTAGGAGTTTTGACTAACTTTAAAAATTAATTAAGTATATAAAGGTTGTTTAAAAAATATTATTAGAAAGGACATAAACCTATGAAAAACAATTTTTTGAGAAAAGAATAATTTTCATCAACAAGCAACTAAATGAATAAATAACTAAATAAGAACATAAACATTCTAATTAACATAAAAGGAGAAATTTGATCTTTTGGAGATTTAATTAAGTTAGACCAAATTTAAACAAGGGAAACTTACATAAATATACTATAAATAAAAAATATTTACCATTTATAGCAATAACATTTTTTTTTTCACTTGATCACTTTTAATACATGTATAATACACTTTTAATTCATATCACAAAGAACAATTTATTATTCACATATAATACAAGTTTTATT
>JAJOOS010010293.1:0-15103 GCA_029582725.1 Solanum chiquidenum
ATTTTTCCACAAGTACATCCAAATGCACTTTAACTTATTTTTTAAACGCGTTAGATGAGATGTATTGGATGATTACTCAACAACTCCTTGTTTAATTTTTTGTATTAATTTAGTTTCTTTCTTTTAGAGGAAATTAATGAAACGAGAATATCATTAATTAGATACACTATTATATGTGATACACATGCTTTCTGTTAATTAAATTTAATACTCCACTACAATTAAATTCTATCTAAACTTATAAAATACGCATTAAACATATCAGCCTTGATTTTCTAAAATTAAAGAATTTTGGGCGTATAACAAGGAGTTTCTTTTTTCAAAAAGATAATTTCGTCATCCATAGTGCCAACTCCTTTCTCTCAAAATAAATTTATCATTTCTTTCCATGTGATTTTAGTTTTTTTTTTTTCGTTTTAAAAAAACATTTTTACTTACTTTAATTAAATTTATCATTTCTTTCCAAGTGATTTTAGTTTTTGTTTTTACATTTTTAAAAAACATTTTTACTTGCTATAATTTCATACTTATGAACAAGAGCGGACCTATGTGGAGTTTAGGGGTTCACCCGAACCTTCTTGTCGAAAAATTACATTGTAAATATAAGGTATATTTCTGCTTTAAGCGTATAGATAGTAAAATGACCCCCCCTCAACAACTAAGGAGGAACGTGGCTCACTGGCTAGGGGGGTCATTGTTGACATGAATGTCCCGAGTTTGATACTCAGTAAGTGTACTATTTTTAACTTTTTTATTTTGCTTTGAAAAGGCTGAGATGACTCAGGTTTTGGGCTTAGAATACTCAATAAAATGCCTCATTATTTTTGGATTCAATATAAAATTGTACTTCCTTCATTTCATATTAATTTAATTTTTGAGGTGTTTCACACCCTTTAAGAAAAGTAGATTAAGACATAAATTAAACATAATTTTTCATTTTTACCCTTATTAATTATTATCAAATTTATGATTAAAATATCTAAATATTAATTAATCACTAATTCCAATACTAACTAATAAAGGGTAAAATTGGAAGAACACTCTAAAAGTAGTCTTGAAAACTGAACAATTAAGTTAATTTGAAAAATGAAAAATGCCTCAAAAATTAAATTAATATGGAATGGAGGGAGTATTATTTTTTTATTTTTTTATTTTTTATTTTTATGTTATTTCTTTTTTAAAATTTTTTAAGCAAATTTTTTATATTTTTGACTTTTATTCTTCTTATTTATATTGCTCATTTTATTTCCACGTAACTCTCTTCTCATGTACTAACTCAAAGAAACTCTTTGAGAAAATGATGAATTGTTATTAAATTTAAAATTGAATTAGAAAATTATTATATAAAATAAAGTAATTTAAGTTTAATCGAATGGAAAAATTTAAAAGTTGTGAATATTCTTTTAATAAAATCTATTTAATTAATTTTTTTCTCTTAATTTCATTGTATCTCTTTCTTATTATTTTCAAGTCGATTTTAAAGAGATTAAAACTAAACTAAACTTATTTGATTGGTTCATAATTTTTTTTTACAAATGATTAACCTAGTAAATTGAATTAAATGAACTAAAAAAATCGATGATGTCATTTATTTATCTTCTGAATATGCACTATAATATTAGTAATTCGATCTTTACACTTTTCTAAAGAATCTTGATGGTTTCTTAAGTAACATATGATTGAATGTGCACTAATTTAAAATTTGGAATTTTAAAAAAAAGAGTAGAATACTGCAAAATAGAAGGAAAAAAAATACTATAAATTTTAAAAGCTTGATGGAGCGGAATAAGAGTAGGAAGAACCTAAACACAACATGACAATATAAGTTAAATTCAACGAATTAAAATTAATATTTTCCTCCCATCTCGCTCGATTTTTCATCTTGTAATTTTTACGTGTTTTCTTCTTTATACTTTGAACCCCCTCAACAAAATTTTTGGATCCGCCACTGCTTATGAACCGGTGTATTTACAAGTTGATACAAAACATATACATATCATTTAAGCTACCTTCTCACATTCAATTCTCCATATATGCTATTTGCATTTTTTGACGAATATAATTATTTTTAATCTTATTGACCACACATTAGTATTCAACGAACGCAAATAACAATCAAGTCACACTTCGAACTTACTTGGTAATACATAGAGAATATTCAAAATTTCAACACGCTAGTTAGTCTTGTTTTTCCTTACCAATTAAGAGACAAACTCTCTTGTAAAAAGGATTTTTTTCCTTTGTCATTTCCCCCCATTTTCAAATTTGTCATTTGAAATCTAAAACCCAACAAAGGCATCTACGGCGTAAGAAATTTCAACATTATAAAATTGTTTGGATATAATGTCTTTTCGGCATAATACATAAACATATTCTTTAACCTTGATTTAATCTGCTATTTATGTTATTCAACTTTGACGGTGTACAAGCAAATATTTAAATTTATATAAAATTAAACAAGTGGATGCATCCGTCCTACGTACATGACATCCCACATCAACATGATATATGTGTATTATGACACGTCTACTTATTTAATTCTAAATAAATTTAACTTTCTATTTATAAACACGCAAAATTAGATAACATATAAATATTAAATTAAATGATATATTTATATATTATACGGACGAGGTTAGGAAGTCACGTGTGTGTCCAGAGAGAGGTGCCTAGGTAAAAGTGATTGTAAAATAAGTGATATTTTTCAGGTCATGCTGACCAAGAAAACAAAGTAACATTTGCAGAAGACCCATAATATATAGTATAGTATATGAAAGTCGGCTAAAACGCGTAACGCTCTAAAAATATATATATTAAAGTCATAAAAAAAGGATTTAGTAAGTAGTTTTTAATTGGTGAATATGTGTTGGCTGAATAAAACACTTGGCGAAATTACTCAGCTCTATACATTGGGCGACCCACACATTGTCATGTTGCCTCACACGTGTTTGTCACCTCCTATCATCACCACTTGCATCTCCTACCCTTATTTACCTCACTTTCGATAGGTATTAAGACTCGATTAAATTTAAATTTATTTGCGATGTAACAATAACAATATATCAGTGAAATTTCATTAAGCAATTTAAGGAAGGTAGAGTGTTACGCAGATTTTGTTATTACTTTATGAAGTTAGAGAGACTGCTTTCGAAAGATTCTTTGTTGTGCATCAAATCTAAGTACAATAAGAAAAAACAATTAAAAAAAGCATATCAGTTAATAAGGAAAACAGTGTAAAGTCAACATATGAAAAGAATTACAAGAATACGACTAGTACTATGCAACAACCTTCACAAGGCAAGACACCGTACCATTCTATCCCTACTAACCTTCTACTCTAATATGCAACCTCCACTCTTTCATAACTAGATTCATGTCCTCGATAATATAAAGTTGTTTCATATCTTATATAATCATCCTTTCCAAAATTTGAAATAAAGGAGATTAGTATAATATACCCAAAATCATCAAGAAGATGGATGCTATAGAGCTAAATAAAATTATTATTTTTGAAATTTCATTTAGTCATTTGAATTTTAATTTATCCTTATTGAAAACATGAGATAAGTATATGTATTAGGATAACTTCACCTCTTTTTTAGTTATATACATTAATCTCAATTAAAACATATTTAAAATTTTACGACTTATTTTTAGAAAAATAAATAAATCACGAAAATCGTGTTTTATACACAGCAAAGTAGCGCGTGAGTTTCCCAGGAACATTCAGCAATTGTTGAAATTAGTGGTCGGCGAAACCTTCCGTTAAAAATATTCCGTCAGTGCTTCCGTCAAATTTGACCCTATTAATACTTCATTCAAACTTTACTTAATCAAAGGGTCACCTCTCTCTCTTTTTTTTTTTTTGCAAAGCAATTTCTCATTTTCCTGCTCAATTATCCTTTTCTATATCTCAAAAATTTATACTAAAAAAATAATAGAATTAGCTAATTTTGAAGAATTTCGAGTTTGCGTTGCGTCTTCTGTAAATTTTATCAGGTATTGTTCATTCTCAATTTCAATTTCAATTTCAATTTCCTTTCATTTTTCGAACACAAACACGAGAAATTCAAGTGTTTGTGTTCTTCGTTACGAGGTGGAGAATCGAACTTAGGTGAAAGTTCAGTTAGCTAATCGATTTAGCTAACTGATTAGGTTTTGCTGCATCGAGACTGTATTTGACATGAATAGGGTAGTTAAAAGGCGGAGCTACGATTTAAAATTTATATGTTCAGGACTTTAGTTTGTCTTTTTTAAAGTTAGTGAGCTCTAAACTAAATAATTCGTACATATTTAACGACTTTTTTTTTTTAAAAAATACTAGTAATAAGGTTTCTTTCTTAGTTTATTATATTTCAAGTCATAAAATGAAAATTTTCAGCTAATTTGCCGTATCAGCTAGTTACTTCAATATGATATTATAAGATTTTTGAAACTTGTGGACATAATGCGTGTGTAGCTATAAAAATTTGTTATTAGAGGAAATGAAAGTGTCATTTTTTTTTTGAACAGAGTTATAAGGAAATAGTGTCCTTTTTTGAACGAAGGGATTATTAGTTTTGACATAAGTTTTAGAGGTTTTTTTTCTTTTCATTGAGTGTTATTACAATGGTGGTGTGCAAGGCAGGATAAGCTGATCTAGATTATCATACTGTTAAGTTTGTAGGTTCTTTTTGGAGGAGATGGAAGTTATGGTACGGTAGAACGTGTGTTGAGGGATATAGTTGTCTCACTTGTGGAATTACACTCGGTATGTTGTTATTGAATGTATCTGTTGTGTTTCGAAAATCCTAACGATCGTGGTTGTGAACTTGTGTTTTCAATCTAATTGTCGCTACACTTAAAAAGTTCTCGTATTGCATCTTATTTATTGTTAGTGTTACCTGCTATTGTTAATATCACAAGATAGTTTATCATATTTTGCCTCATAAAATCATGCAAGATATAATGTTTTTGCTCCTAGTGCTTGAACTTGTATTTTCTGCTTCTCTACTTCATTAGAAAACTCTGTTTTTCGATCAACGAGGGCTAGCAAACTGATATATGCTTGTTCGTGTATCTTTTGCAGGTTGATATTTTAACAGATACAAGCTGTTAAGTGCGCGTACTACGATTTGTGCTTAGAGCAGCTAATGATAGCCATATAGTATGGAATCACACCATCTGTATGGATATGGTGGGACTGATGTGAATTTGCCATATTCGTACTCTATGACTGCTACTCCTTCGATACCTAATAGACTGTTGGGAACATTGAAATTTGATTCGGAAAATTCTCCAAATTCTCCATTTGCAAACTATAATGATCCTGGTACCCCTACCACATTAAGTGATAGCCTGGAGCAAAACAGCTCTACTGAAAATATTTCAGGGACTAGTCCTTGCAGTAATTCCTTGCGGGATTATAATCTTTATTTCTGCAGGCCTAGCTCCTCAGCAGATATCCGCCATAACAGTCTTCTGGTTTATTCTGGTGATAATTCTTTACTCCAGTATGCAAATCACAGTCACAACATGAAACGTGCGCTGCTTCAATTGGAAACCGCTTTAATGGGTCCAGAAGAAGTCACAACATACAGCCCCTCTGCAGGGGAAATTCAGCAGCCACAAGCATCAGGTCAGAGGTCCGGGATGTGGCACCAAGATGGCCAGGTTTCGTGTCAAATTGAAACACAGCCATCACATGTTTCCATCTTTGGCATATCAGGCAATACGATTCAAAGTTTTCCACAGGGAATTCCTTTTGACAACCTAAAGCAGCTGCTTATCGCGTGTGCCAGAGCTCTTGCTGAGAACAACTTGGATGATTTTGAAAAATTGATTGCCAAGGCTAGAAGTGCTGTGTCCATTACTGGTGATCCAATCCAGCGTCTCGGTGCTTACATCGTAGAAGGGCTAGTAGCAAGAAAAGAAGCATCCGGAACCAACATTTACAGGGCTCTCAGTTGTAAGGAACCAGCTGGCAGGGACTTGCTTTCCTACATGCATATCTTATATGAGATATGCCCTTATCTAAAGTTCGGTTACATGGCTGCGAATGGTGCAATAGCAGATGCGTGTAGAAATGAAAATCGCATTCACATTATAGACTTCCAGATTGCACAAGGGACTCAATGGACGACTCTTCTTCAAGCTCTAGCCGCCAGGCCTAGCGGTGCACCTTATGTACGTATTACAGGTATTGATGATCCAGTTTCAAAATATGCCCGAGGAGATGGATTGGCCTTAGTGGGAAAAAAGCTCGCAGCAATTTCTGAGAAATTCAACATTCCGGTTGAGTTTCATGCAGTGCCAGTTTTTGCTCCTGAAGTCACCAGGGATATGCTTGATGTGAGGCCTGGTGAGGTTCTGGCAGTTAACTTCCCTTTGACACTTCACCACACACCCGATGAGAGTGTTGACGTGACTAATCCAAGGGATGAGCTTCTAAGGATGGTGAAGTCGTTTTCTCCTAAGGTGGTCACTTTGGTGGAACAAGAATCAAACACAAACACTGCCCCCTTTTTCCCTCGATTTGAAGAAGCTCTAGACTACTATTCTGCAATGTTCGAGTCCATAGATGTGACATTAGAAAGGGACAGAAAGGAAAGGATCAACGTGGAGCAGCATTGTTTGGCAAGGGATATAGTTAACGTCATAGCATGCGAAGGCCAGGAAAGAATGGAACGCCACGAGCTATTAGGGAAATGGAAATTGAGGTTCACAATGGCAGGGTTCCACCAGTATCCTCTGAGCTCTTACGTAAATTCGGTGATAAAGAGCCTCATGAGGTGCTACTCAGAGCATTATACACTGGTGGAGAAAGATGGAGCTATGTTGTTGGGATGGAAAGAGAGGAACCTAATCTCTGCATCAGCTTGGCACTGAAGAAAAAAAAGAAAATTACGAAAGGGCAGCCTGGTGGACTAAGCTCCCACTATGCGCAGGGTCTAGTGAAGATCTAGTTTAGCAAATAACAAGTTTGTAAGTTCATTAAGTAGAGAAAGCAGCAGATGAAATAGCCTTTCTGGCATGTCATGTAGTTTCACTATTCCATAGATAA
The DNA here is from genome assembly GCA_029582725.1 of Solanum chiquidenum. Lineage (NCBI taxonomy): Eukaryota > Viridiplantae > Streptophyta > Magnoliopsida > Solanales > Solanaceae > Solanum > Solanum chiquidenum. The sequence goes on from JAJOOS010010293.1 coordinate 7,043, forward strand.
TTTCATGTATCAAAAACTATATTATTGTTTATAGACGTTCATCTGTTTGTCCCTTTGGTTTGGAATTTTTCTTGCATAACCTTCAGGGAAATGTCACCAAATTTTGTAATGGAACAGTTGAAAACATCATACTTTATAAGGGCGAACAAAAACAAATGAATGTCGGAAGACTAAATAGGGACACGTGGCGCAATTTTATCCGTCGATAAATGTCGGATCGGTGGATAAGATTATGACACGTGTATGTCCGTTAGTATAAAGGGTATATATGCTCTAGTTTTTGGACGGCAGGGGCACCAATGTCCCAAAAGTATGACGGAGGTTATTTGCATACCATTTACGATAATTCGGGATATATTTATCCTTTTTCTCATAATTAATAGCGCATTTTAAAGTCGTTTAAATGTCCGATGCAGACAATGAGTTGGGCTCTTTCCTAAGAGGGGGGTGGGGGATATGACACCCTAGGCAAGCTCTCACATGGTATAAAAGTTGTGCAGGCCTTAAGCTCAAAATTGGCTATTATTACAAAGAGAATATTTCCTTTTTAGCATTATCTTTGTGAACTATAGCAAGTAGAAACAAATGAAAGGCCCAATTGGCATGCCAGCTCTATTGTGTGTGATGGGGAAAAAAGGTCCTTCGTTTGGAACTTCCCTAGTGGAATTCCTCCTTGCTTTCCCCTTTGACCTATGCCAAACTCTACTTTGTTGTTGCTAGGTGGAATGATTCATTCAACTTCGGTATCGGCAACAAGACACCGTTTATTCTATCGAATTAATCTTTAAATCATCTTCAAACCATGACTCCGATCACGATTTCCAGTTGACTTTATCTCAGGTGACAGGGACAGGAGAACACTTCACAAAATGCGCTTTGACAGCGAACGAGATCTTTGAAATTCAATCAGAACAACACTGGGTGGGTGAGATATAGGATTTTAAAATTATTTTGTGTATATCACACAATAAATATACGTAATCAAATTATATATATACCAATTAATCCCATTAGTATTAATAAAGAGTGTTTAGATATTGGTTTTTTCCATCTAAACAAGGCTTCTATTAATTCATTACGGACATGAATCATGATACGTCCAACAAAATATATAACATTATTTTTCTTACAAGAATATCTTTTCACTCAGCAAAATATATATGTATACATTGAAATTTTGTGGGACTCTATAGGACGTATTCAATTCGAATTGAGACTCTATAAAGTGTGTTCAGTTTCAATTAGAATTCTTGGAGGCTACTCAACCCTAAACTAAGCCTATATAAAGAATACTAAATTCCCTTAAAAGGCATCTCGAATATTCCACAAGTCATGGAATATTCATATAGATGTCAAATCTAAATCATCCTAGTTCGAGAAATACGCCACCTCGAATCATGGATAAATCTTAAGAGAGTAGAATCAAGGGAGGAACAAAATTGTACCCGCAATCTTGATGAATAAAATTATGTTTCTTCATATTTTTTTGTGATTGTAATTTATTTTCTATCACTATAAAATTTGTTGTAAACAATATAATTTAGGCTATTTACACGTTGGTAAGAGGTCAAAAACATGCCTCTTGACATGTCAGCAAAAGATGCTTAATAGACACAATTTAGGCACGTTAAAATGTTTAACAGTACCAACTTTAATTTAGACAGCAAAATAAAGTATCCAATGGATACCAAAATAATATAATGTCAATTTGTATGACAAAATGCTTTTGAAGACCAAATCCTTTGTAGGGTCCAATTATGGTAATTCCACCAAATTTTACAGCTACAACGCAAAAGTAATTAAGATCATATCTTCATGTTTATTTAAAAATACTACTCCTAATTAGTAAGAAAAATAATTTCATAATGGTTTTCCTGATTTGTCACATTCTGTTTTAATCCTTAAAAAGGAAATTAATTCATGTTTAATGTTAATTAATCACTCTCCAATTAAAAGAAAAAGATTCAAATCAATTGCTAGATTCGTGTTGAAATACTAAACTGAAACCAAATCTAATTAATGAGTCTAATTAAGGTAATTTTGGACTGCTTTTTTTTTCTTTCTGATAATGCTTTGGGAAGTATGAAAATGTGTGATAATGTTTTTTTAGGCTTGGACGGGTGGAGAAAATCACCTATTAATTTTTCTTTAATTGAAATTTGAACTAAAAATTTCATTAACTAATAGGTCACATCTTGAATGTAATATGAATATATCAATAATATTTACTACTATTTATGAAGTAAAATGATTAGAGATATAAAATCAAAATTTTAACCATACTAAATAGTATAATTTTCAAAGAAAGAGCCTTAATTAGCATAAGGTGGCTTCACCACCACCTACATAATAATGGAACAATAAAATTATGACGCACAAATTTACATGATACGTACAATTTTAAATAATATTGTTGGAAGTTGGAACTCAAAACAAATAATACATATTATGAACCAATAACAAAGATCAGCAACCAAAGGAATCAAGATATTAAAAAATTAACTAAAATAGTCATTCATTTAATTAATTAAACTAAATTAAATTTGACAAATACTTAATACATATATAATTTACATATATCAAACTAGAAAACTAAACAACAAATTTGTCCTTGCAACATATTTGTCCAGCTATTTATGTGAAAGGGATGACAACTTTGTAAGCGGTTGTTGAAATAACTATATTTGTTTTAAAATAAAATAATTGTGACACAAATTATTAATTTCATCTTTAAATTATTAACAGTCTTAAATACACTTATTTATTTAATTAAATAAACGTAAATATAGCAAGTGGTCTCAAACTCTTGTAAGAGCATGTAACTCTAACCTAAAAACATAAAAAAATGTTGAAAATATCATTAAATTTGGTGAGAAATTAGGGGTGTATTTCACTCACGTTGCAAGATCAAGAGTGTATTCAAGTTCAATTAGTCAAGTAAAAAAAATGTTTTTAACGCTATCAACAGTTCATGAATGAAACTAATAATTCACGCCAAATTTAAAATATTTTCAAATACTCCCCTCTAAAATAAAATAAGGGAAAAGGGCTTGATATACCCCTTAACTTTGTCATTTAGAACTGATATATCCTCGTTATGAAAGTGGCTTATTATAAATACTCTTGTGGTTAGAAAAATGGCTCACATACACCCTGACCATAACAAAGTGAGCTCACATTTACCCTTCATCTAACGGAAGTGAAAAAATAAGTTTTAAATTTATTTTTTTAACTTTAAATTTTAAAAATATTCATGTAGGGGTATATATATGATCCTCTAGCAAAATTCAAGGTATATTTTAATCTTTTTCATACAAAAATTATTTTTTGACCTTTTTGATTATCATTATTCGAGTTTCTTATTCTTTTTACTTCTTTCATTCTTTGGTGTAAAAAAAATTCAAAACTAATTTTTTTACGGCTATTATGTAATTTAGTTTTTATATTTATAAAAAATAAAAATAAAAATGGGGCATCTATAATAAATATTACAAGAACATTAGTGAAATATAAATAAATTTAACCATCAAAATAATAAATTTAAATTAATCGTTGAAACAAAAAAGTAAAAGAAAATGTGTCAGGAGTATCAAATATAACCCATATGGATTATATTTTGTTAAAAAGATTAAATTAAAATTAATTTTTCCAGTTCCGTTAATGAAAAAAGGTATATGTGAGCTATTTATATAACACTAGGGGTATATATATAAGTCACTTTTATAACGAGAGGTCTATCAGCTTTAAATGACAAAATTGGAGATATATCAAGCCATTTTCCTATAAAATAAACATGTTTTTTCACAAAAATATCCTTAATTGACAGCTAATCATGTCCTAAACAATTCCATAATCCTAATTTGAAAACAAACCCTATAAAAACAAAAGCTACTTCTCTTTCCCTTCTCACCAACAAACCTGCAACTCACAAAAACACATGCATTAGCAGCCAATCCCATCCTAAAAAAAAAAAAAAACTAAAAAAAATGTCAAAATCCTCTTCAGTAGATCAAAATCTACCCGATGACCTTCGGTCACCGCTTATTCCGTCGGCTGCTGCAACAACAACAGCCGACGGATATTCGAAACAAAAAAAAGTAACAATGGATCAAATGTTGGAAAAATACTGCGGCGATTTTGGTTGGTGGCAATTTAGTCATTTCGTATTAACGAGCTTTGCTTGGGCTCTAGAAGGAATTCACACTATGATTATGATTTTCGCCGATCGTGAACCGGCCTGGCGGTGTTCGACGAACCGGTGGTGCGATTCGACGGCGAAAAGTGTGTGCGGTCTTGAACCGGGTTCATGGGAATGGACCGGTGGAGCTGCAAGTTCTACGGTTTCAGAGTTCGGTTTAATTTGTGGACAGAAATATAAAGTTGGGCTTGTCCAATCCTTATTTTTCGCTGGCTGCATGATCGGTACGTTTGTAACTTTCTCGATTAATTTATTTGTTCGATTTTAACTTAACACTAAGGGGTCGTTATAGGACAAGAAAATAGTGATGAAATAAATTTTTTATATCTTGTTTGGTTGTCATGTTTGGGATCAGTGGCGGAACCAGAATTTTCAATAAGGGGTTCAAAATCTAAAAAAAATAGACACACGAAGTAGCTGAAGAGGGTTCGACATCTACTATATATACTTAAAAAATTATTTTAACCATGTATAAATCATATAATTTTTCGTCGAAGGGAGTCGGATGACCCCCTCATTCTAAGGTGGCTCCGCCACTGTTTGGGATAACTTATCGCACCATTTACAAATAGGATAAATTATTTTCTATACATGATTGAATAAGTTGTTCCGATCGAGATAGTTAATCTCAAAATAACTAATTGTGAAATAACTTGTTCCTAATCAAACGACCCTATAAAAAAAATACGTAGAGTGAGGCGTAGCAATATATTATATCACTTTTAATTATTTACGACACCACATATTTATCTTTGGATTATTTTGTCGTTTCTCTCACATCAGTTTGTACAAAGTTGACGAGGATGTGTTTTTTTGGAATATTTTATTTTTGGTAAAAAAATAAAAAAGTACTAGTAGGAAAATGATTGAATCCAAATCTTTGTTTGCTAACGAATTGTTAATAATTCATATTCTAAGTTTGTTAAAATCTCAATTAAATTAAATGAGACAAAAAAATAATAATGAAGATAGACGACAATGTATGTCCGAGAGACATAATATATTGAAGATAAGGACAATAATAATATATGGGGTTTCCCACTTTCTTTTTTAACACTTGTTTAAGCTGATTAACATTTTTGATACAATTTGTGAGTGTTTTACAATTTATAAGTTATTCTATTAAAGTTGCAAAAAGAAGAAAAGTCGGGATAAACTTGACAAGTGAAGGATACAAAAGTATATAGTATATACTTTTAGGTTAGTATTAGAATATCCTTTTTTTTCTTACTAATTCCACACCTACCCCCAATTTGAATATTTAATAATATGCTTGCCCGATCCGTATATTCCCTCTTTCCATGTGTGAGGTAGATAATAGTTACTATCGACTTTTAATTCAATCTGAAAAGTTCGTTCAATTGGTTATAAGTATCGTCGTTTCTCATTCACTAATGCTAGACAACACTACATATGTTTAAAATTCGATTTAGAATGTGAATAATATAAGATGAAAGTTTAATATTTAGCGAATTATGAATAGAAATGGTAAATTATGAACTGCGATGAGTATAATATAATTTAAAAAAATCTAAGATTTAGTTCAATTTTAAAAATTAATTTATGAGATGAGAATTATGTTAAGTTGCATATAAGGAGACCAAGTAACTCATCGTCGTAGGTACTCTCTTTTATCTCAATTACTAATAATAATATGAGTGTTGGCACATAGGTTAAGAGAGAGAGAGAGTTAATGATTTGTAAAAAATATGATTAAGAAGAAGTCATATTACTAGTGTGATTATTAGTTGTCTAATAAGGATTAATTTTTTTAACAAAATTAAACTATTTTAAATAAGTTAAAAAGAAATATGAATTAGAGTATTAAAATAGGCTGCTTTTGTTTTCCCTCAATAACTCATCAAATAAAAAAAATAACTCTGGAGCAAGGAGGAGGTGTTAGGTGTATCGAGATTTACATGAATTATTACTACTCAAAATAAAATATACGTATGGGCAAGAAAAAGCTTATTAATGTCATGTTACTTGGCCAGATTTTTCTAGTAATATAAATATTTAAATATCACTATTATTATTATAATAAATACTGTTGTGATCCAGAGAGCATCCTTATCAATTATTGTTGATGATGACAAGCAGTTTCTTTTGACTTGTCCATTTATTTTATTTTAATTTAAAGCTCCCTTTAATTATTTTGTATGACACGTTGTTTATTTTCCCATGCATCATTGACACGTGTAAGATTAACATCCCACTTAGGAGTGTACATGACCGGGTTGATTTCTGTTTTTCAATTATCAAACCAAATTATTTGTGTCAGATTTTTAAATCGATAAACCAAACCAAACCAAACCAATAGAACTCGGATTTTTCAACCTTGGATTTTTTCGGATTTTTCGGATTTTTGAGTTTTTCGGTAAAGTATTCATACAAAACATATAATTTACTTGTACTTCAAATATTTCTTTAATCCTACCAAAATATAACTATCTAAGATATTTATTAAGAAAATAACACAATATGATATGGGTAATGACACTAAAATATCCAACAAAATAATAATAATAATAATAATAATGAAATCGCGTTTAACAAATATTGCAAATTAACAACTCATAATGAAAATGATCATAATTTAGAAGTACTAAATCATGCTAAAATAAGTTTAATAAGTATTAGTTAAATGACTAAATATTAAAGGAAATTAAAATTAGATTATGTATTTGAATTGTCTAAACCAATGTAAATCAAAGAACAAATATTCAATATTATTGTCATTCTTAGTGTTGAATTGATTTTCTTTTTGCATTAGTATTAATTGAATTTTGATTTATAATTTTGATTTAAGCTTTATTATAATTATCAACATCTGTGGACTATAATCTTTATTGAACCATTCAAAATTTTAAGTTTCAAACTTGAAATAATATATTAAAAGATAAAAACTATGAAAAAGTATAAGAAATATTTTAAAATTATATCAAAGTAAATATTTTTATGTATAAAATAAAATTTTAAAATTATATATATAATGTCTGGTTGATTTGGTCTCGTTGTTTTTTTTTAGTTAAAACCAAACCAATTCAAATATAGTCGGATTGTTTTTTCAATACCAAACCAAGTCAAACCAACCACTAGTCGGGTTTTTTTCTCGGTTTGACTCGATTTGCGGTTTGATTCGATTTTCGGTTCGGTTTTATACAACCCTAATCCCACCACCGAAAGAATGTTGTATGATGCACCACCAAATATTGATCCAAAAATATTTGTATATGATTTAGATAAATACTACGGGAAGGGTAGGGGTGTAGGATGATAGGGATATGTTAAAGATGAGGTATGTTGAAAAGTGAAAGAGATCACAATTAATGTAGAATATTATTTATGGAATTTATTTTCTCTATTTTTATTAGTGATATCATTTTATTTTTATTTTTGAAGATTTTTTTTGTAGAGTATATCAATTGAACATGTTAGAATTGACCCACCCATAATTATCTCTGTGAATTATGTTCTAAAATGTATTTTCTATGACATTTTATTTTAAATTGAAACGAAAGAATGGGAATATCGGTGATTGTGTTAAGTACTTTTGATAGTTAATATGACAAATTCTGTTTAAACACTTTCAAATTAATGATTTGCAGGTGCTGGAGTATTTGGACATTTATCAGATTCCAAATTGGGAAGAAAAGGCTCTTTAACTATAGTTTGCATTATGAATGCAATCTTTGGTTGTTTAACTGCATTTTCTTCGGATTACTGGACTTATACCTTATTCCGCTTTCTCTCCGGTTTCAGCACGGGCGGGACTGGCCTTTGCGCGTTCGTTCTTGCAACTGAACCCGTTGGCCAGTCCTGGCGTGGCGTAGCCGGAATGTCCACTTTCTATTTTTTCTCTA
>JAJOOS010010294.1:0-22626 GCA_029582725.1 Solanum chiquidenum
CCCCCCCCCCCCCCCCCCCCGCCCGCGGCCTGGGGAGGGTGTAGGTTAAAGAGAATGAAAACTTACAATTTTTTTGTGTGGGGGCCGGGGTAGGGATAGTCAGGGGTTGGATGGGGATATAAAAAAAAATCAAAATTTTTGAAATTTGAATTGTTTTTCAAAAATAAAATTTTAATTTGTTATTTTTTTTTGGTTGGGGGGAGGGGCTGGATTGGGGGTAGGGGGCCGACGTAGGAACAAAATAAATTGATTTTTTCAAAAAAACAATTTATTTTTTTAATTTTTTTTTTAATGGAGAGGATCGGGGTATGAGGTGGGTAAGGAAACAAAATTGTAATTCGAAGTTGGAGGAGAGTTTTGAAAAATGTTTTCCTTAAGTTTTGAAGGGAAGACATTTTCCTTTAATTTAAGGAGGATGAGTTTAATTAGAAAACATTTTTCAAAACATTTAGCACAACCAAATGTGAGAAAATTGAAAAATGTTTTCCTTCATTCCAAACACACCCTTAATGTTCCCAATTTCTCATCTAATCAGCAAGTGACATGTCTAGTTTGGACCATTTTAGTGTAATTTTTTCTTTTAATAACATTTTCTTCAAGTCACATGATCCTTTAAGAGAATATTAGAGCCTGTTTGTCATTGTTGTTGGGAGGTCAGAAACACTTGTTTTGAGGAAAAAAACATCTCTATTTAAAAATAAAGTGTTTATCAAATCAGTAAAAACGCTTTTAAATGGAAGCAGAAACAATTGTTCTGTTGTTGGGAAGAAGCTAAAAATATCTGTTTCTTAAAGAAAAGCAGAAACAATTTTTTTTTCTTTTCTAAAAACTATAACAACTAAAGATTTCAGCCCTCCCAAAAAAATATAATATTGATTGAAAATTTAAATATGTACATTTTAATTCACTCGGGAGCCACCAAGATGTACCGTGACTTGCGGGAGATCTATTGGTGGAATGGCATGAAGAAGGATATAGCGAAATTTATGGTTATGTGTCCTAATTGTCAACAAGTGAGAGTTTAGCATCAAAACCAAGAGGTTTGTCCCAAGATATTAGCATTCCTACTTGGAAGTGGGAAGATTTGAATATGAATTTTTTTGTTGATTTGCCCTGCACCTGTTGACAACATGATTCGATTATGGTTATTGTTGATTGTATGACAAAATCGATTCATTACATTCCTGTCAAGATTTCTTATTCAGCGAAAAATAATGCAAGGTTGCATCTAAAAGAATGGTTAGGTTGCATGTAGTGCCCCTCAAACTGATGAGTAAGCGGAGCATACTATTTAAACTTTGGAAGATATGTTGAGAGCTTGTGTTATTGACTTCAAGAGTAATTGGGATGATCATTTGCCTGATTGAGTTTGCTTATAATAATAACTATCATTTAAGTATTGATATGACTCCATTTAAGGCTCTTTACGGTAGGAGGTGTAGATCTCCTATAGGTTGGTTTGAGGTAGGTGAGGTTTCTTTGATAGAGTTCAAATTAGTTCATGTGGCCATGGAAAAAGCTCGACTCATTAAAGAAAGGTTAAAAATGGCTCAAAGTTGACAAAAGTCTGATGCCGATGTTAGAAGAAAAGATCTAGATTTTAATGTTAGTGACTGTGGTTACTTGAAGATTTCACCCATGAAGGGTGTCATGAGGTTTGGTAAGAAAGGGAAGTTTAGTCCCCATTATGTTGGTCCTTATTATCGAGGTGTATTGGCAAGGTTTCTTATGAACTTTATTTGCCTAATGATTTAGCATAGGTACATCTGGTTTTTCATGTGTCCTTATTAAAGAACTGTGTTGGATATCCTACATCTATTGTACCATTAAAGAATCTTGGTATAAAGGAAAGTCTTTCTTATGAAGAGGTTTTGATTGAGATTTTAGACCGACAAGTTAGAAAGTTGAGAAATAATGAAGTTGTATTCGTAAAGGTTTGTAGAGGAATCAAACGACTGATGGTGCTATTTGGGAGGCTGAGGTCGATATGAAGTCCCGATATCCTAATATCTTTTCCTCCCATCCTACTCTAGCTTGAGGTATTTAGATCCTCCCAGTTCATTCTTTTAATTTCATGTGTCTTAGTCATTCTCATGTTTCCGTATGTATGCATATATGTTTTATGGATGATGTTTGAGTATATTTTAGCTGCGAGTCATTTTTTCTCTTCGGATATGTGCATTATTGATGAATTGCATTCATTTTAGGTTGTTAGTTTCTCTCATACTCTTTTCATATTAGGTTGAGTTCCATTTGAGTACGAATATTTTAAAGGGGGGGATATTGTAACACCTCAAACTTTGAAAAGGTTAAAGTGGATTACCGGAAAAGTCTATGAACCCAAAATGGACCATGAACCATTCACGGAACCCTAAACAATTCTTTTAGGGGTCTACGACCCGTTCAGGCATTAGTAGCCTAACTGTTTAGGGATGCCATGATTTGGGTCACCTAGAAGGAACCCTAAACGGCCGGTGACGATCTATACGACCCGTTTAGGGGTCCTTACAAGTCATTCATCACTTTTAAGTTAGGATCATTTTGTTCTTTCCTCTATGTATTTGATACCTAAGCTATGTCGTTTTAAACCCTATTATAAGCTATATAAGTGAATTAAGTCCTAAAACTACCCTTTCTAAATCATTCCCATAAATCATAAATTTCCCTCCAAGTTTATCCCCAAAATTCTCTCTCTAGAGCTACGTAAGAAGAAGAAGGGTATCACTTCAAGATCTCCATTCACCATAGTTTTGTCCTTTGATCATTAAGGTATGTTAGTATTCACCTATGGAGTCCTTTCCTCCATAGGGTTCCCAAGATCTTCCAATTTACAAGTTATATTCTCAATTAAAAAAATAGGATTTTCTTCAATTCTCATGGTTCTCTTCAATCGTGATTTTATTGATTAATTTCTATATTTTGATGCATGAATTGAAGTGATTACATGATTTGAGTTTAATTCACACGAACCCATGCATGATTCATGATTTTAAATTATGAACCCACGATGAAGCTTATGAACTTTGAAATATGAATTTATGAAGATATGCATGTTTTTATGAAATTGATGTAAATGATTTTGAGGATGCTTTGAGAAGAAAGTATCAATGTTATTGTGAAAGTTTTTCTCACACACTACTATGATTATGATTGTGAAAAGTTTTCTCACATAAGGATTCGGGAGATTGAAAGGTTTTCTCACCTGAATTGAATCAAGATTTAAGGAGCTATCCTAATTAACTTTAGCTTGGATTGGAATTGCTTAATTGTGCCTTTCCATGGATGATGAATTGATTATAATTAATGACTACTCCATTGGATTTTACTTAGCACCGAGAGGATATTGAGATGGTGGCTCTTCTGTCAGTAGAGGTCGGGTCCCTAGTAGTAATCTCCTTGTCCCTAACTATGTGCCACCATAGGATGTATAGTTAGTGGATCGACGTAAGCTAGAAGTTCTGTTGCCTTGTCAAGCAATTCCATATCTTTTCGGTGTTTGATAGACATCGGATTCCATATTTTAGTTCACATGGTCTATGTCGGTTAATGGTAAACTTTCCACAATAATGAACTAAGATTACATTTAAAGTATCTCACAAATTAGTTTAAATATGTTAAGCTTAAATTGACCATGATTATAACTTATGTTTTCTAACCTTTTCATCTTATGATTTAGCTTGGTCATTGCATGTCTTCATGAAAAGTCCTTTTAGCATGATCTCATACCTTTTATGCAGAGTTATTATACTTAGTACATTCTATGTACTAATGCATACTTGTGCCTACATTATCTCATAATGTGGGGTCTGACGCTCCTGCCTCTCACACTTGTGGCTAGTTGATCTCATTGGTGATTTGAAGATCAAGATTTAGTGAGTCCTCGAGGACCATAACACTTCTATTTCTTTTCTTCAGTTTTCATATATTATACTTGATGTTTAGATGACTTGCTGAGACTATATTAAACTTTCACTTAGTCAACTCTTTTATGACATAAGATTGCTACTTTTAAAATCTTTATTTTTATTCATCTTTTATGATGTATGCTAAGTGGCTTGTGTAGAGTCTTTCGGGATTCTATACGTCATGTTACACCTAGGGTATACTTGAATCGTGACAGAAACAGAAGAAAATTAAAAGGCATACTACATATCTTTTTACTGTGTAATAATTTATAAATCATATAGTACATAATCTATCATAAATTATTTTTAAAATTTAACCATTTAAATTAAAATATTAATAAAAAAATTAACAAACTTTTAAAATATTTAAAAAATAAATAAATATTAAAACTGGAAATTGACAAAAATCAAACGAGTTTAAAATAGAAAAAATAATTTTAAAATTATCAATTGACAAAATCATACAAGTTTAAAATAGAAGAATTTAAAATAACTTTCAATAGTTTGGACTCTTATAATATTCATTTTTATCTGGACTCGTAAACTAAAATAATATCCATGTTATAAATATATTGAATGTCTATCTGTTAGAGAATATTTAAGAATCCTAACTTTGAGATCAAGTCTATTTTTCCCTATAAATAGAGGGGTCCTATTCATTGTAAAATCATCCGTCAAGAGAAATAATAAGTCTTCTCTCATCTCCATACTTTCTTCATCTTCTTATTTTATAGTTTTATAACTCGTTATCAGCACGACCCTTTACTGTCTCAAAGAGTGACGTTTAAGTTTGAAGAATTAATAAGGTTATTTTTTTAAAAAAAATTTTTAATGGCCAATCTTAAGAAACTAGAGTTCGTTGCCCTTCATAGTTCGGGAGAGAACTACCTTTCATGGGTGTTGGATGTTGAAATCCTCCTTGATGCAATGGGTCTGGGAGACACCATAAAAGAAGAAAATAAATCATCAAAGAAGAACTATGCGCGGACAATGAAATTTTTGCGTCATCATCTTGACAAGATTCTAAAAATCGAATATCTCAAAGTTAAGGATTCACTTGTTTTGTGGAGTAGCCTAAAAGAAAGGTATGACCACTTGAAGTTGGTCATACATCCAAAGACATAATATGATTGGATGCATCTAAGACTACAAGACTTTAAATCTATACATGATTATAATTCTTTCATGTTCAGAATTACTTCTCAGTTGAAACTATGTGGAGAAACGGTTAGGAGATTGATATGATGAAAAAGACATTCTCCATTTTTCATGCCTCAAATGTGCTCCTGCAGCAACAATATTGAGAGAAAGGTTTCAAATAATATTCTGAACTAATTTCTCATCTTCTCGTGGCTGAGCAAAATAATGATTTATTAATGAAAAATCATGAGAATCGGCCTACTGGATATGAACCACTTCCTGAAATGAATGAGGCATACACCCACTATGCTAGGCGTAGAAAAGGTGGCGACCCTAGTCGTGGTCGTGGACGTGGACGTGATTATGATCAAGAAAGGAATTCTTTTCCTGGTGTTATTCAATCATCAAATAAAAATCACCATCAAAAGGGAAAAAGAAAGGACGAGAAGCATGAAGCAACCAGGGTAGGTTGTTTTCGATATGGTAGAAGAGGTCATTATGCATGTGATTGTCATAATCCTAAACACTTGGTTGATGTAACACCTCAAAAATCTAAACTAGGATAGAACAAGAGAAGGGAAAATCATGAATGGGTCCACGAGCCGTTTAGAGGATCACGTCACCCTGCTTGTGGTATTGCACCCAACCACTATGGATGACCACGAGCACCTAGACGGCCAGTGAAACGTCCCATGGACTGTGAGGTCGTTCGTGAAAAGAGGCATGAAACCCCCCAAACTATTGTGAAGGACCACGATCGCCTAAATGGTCCATGGAGCTTCACACAGACCGTGAAGTCGTCTATGAATGAGGCTCATCAGGTTTTGAGTTCTTGGGTAAACTTCAAAAAATCATATCTTTCAGCAAAAAATGAATTAAGTGGCCCATGACCTATCAAATTAAAGGTCTTTGAATCCACTTTTCAACGCCACCAAGTTTGCCTAATTTCGAGCCTGAAGTAGAAAGTTATGCCCGTTTTAGTGAAGCACTGTCGGGCAGGTGAAGTTTCACGACCAGCTATACGGCCTGTGATGCCCTGGATGGCTCATGAAGCTCCTCTTCTAAGTCACCTTTTAAGTTTTTGAATTAGGGTCATTGTGGTCTTTTCCCAAAGTGTTTGGTATCCAAAGTACGTCATTTTAAACCCTATTTCAAGACCTATAAAAGTGGATTAAGCCTCAAAACTACCAATTTCAATTCATTCTTCTAAATTCCCTAAACTTGACCAAATTCATCCTCTCCAAAAAAATCTTCTCTCTAGATCAAGAAAGAAGAAGAAGAAGCTAGGTTTCTTCAAATTCAAGTCTCCTTTATTCATCATTGCTTAGGGCTTCAATCAAGATATGTAGGGAGTTCATCAATGGGTTAAATTCACCCATTGAGCCCCTAAAGTTTCTTTAATTCTCCAATTCAATTTCTCTTGATTTGATCATGTTTTCGCTCAATTCCTCATGGGTTCTATTTTTATGGATTCAATTGCTTTATTATGATCTTATTTTGATGTTTTGAACGTAATTACATTCTTTTCAACCAATTCCATGCGAACCCATGCATTGCTCTATGAATTTTGACTATGAATCCTAATTTACATGAATTTATGAAGAAGCTTGAATCTATGAATATGTTTTGTAAATTTATGCATGTTTTTATGAAAGCAATGTTTATGACTTAAGTCAGCTTATAGATAAAGGTATCTATATTTTCTATGAAGCTTGATCACATGACATGAATGACATCTAGATTTTCCCTCAATGCTTTTTGGGCTATTTTCCTAAATTAGGTCTTGATTAGTATGTTATTCGGATATGCCATCAATGATTATAGATCACACTTTCAAAACTATTTCCATTAGTAGTAGGACATTTCTAGTATGAAGTGAAGGAATACGTGCCATAAAATCTATTATGAAAGGATCATGGATGGTGAAAGGTTTTCTCACGCATGGTCTAAGGAGCTATCCTATGGTAAGACAAGAGGCGAATACCTATGTCCCATAATGATAGGACAAAAGGCGAATACCGATGTCCCATAATGATAAGATGAGTTATGATTAATGACTATTCCATGGGAGTTGTGCTTAACACTGAGAGGATATTGAGATAGAAGCTCTTCCATAGCTTGAGGTACAAAATTCTAGTAGCAATCTCTTTATCCCATACCTATGTGCTACCATAGATGATTGTCTTAGATAGACATTAGCTAGTGGATCCACGGAAACTAGAAGTTCATGGTCCTTACCATGGAAAATATGACATCCCTTTTCGGTATAGGGCAGATACTGTATTCCATATTATAGATTGCACTGTCTGTATGTGATTTACCAAGAGTTTACGGTATTTTAATACATTTCACTTATGAGTTGTGCGATTCTAGGGCCATTTTGTATTAGAATTAATGTTTATTGTGTCATATTTATATGAAATAGGCTTGGATGAGGTCGAGAGAGATGACATCTAAATTTCTACAGAAGGAGCCACCCACGGAGGTGACCTACGGACTGTAGGTCCAGTCACGCTCCATCGTGGGTAGGCGTGGAATGATCTTCAAGGAAGTCTGACCAAGTGTGGAACCACGGAGGCCATTGACGGAGCGTAGGTCGACCCACGGGCTGTCCTGCACATCCGTTGTTTGTATTAGAGATTTGAAGTTCCAGTACCTGAAGAAAAGTTCTAAGTGTGAAGCCACGAAAGGGGACCCACGGCCAACCTACGGTCCGTACTGCACACTCGTCATTTGCATCTGAAAGTTGAAGGTTCCAGCCTCTGTGGAAAAGTTCTAAGTCTTGGGATATGGAAGAGACCTACGGACCGTAGGTCTAACCACGGTCCGTAGGTCAGTCTCGTCGATCGAAGCCGCATCCAGCAGTTTTATTTCCTTATTTCATTTCCTTTTTGTTTAGGACAAGTTTTTCTATAAATAGGGCATGTAAACCTCGTTTTGGGGGGTTAGACACCATAGTATAATTTTAGTTGTTGGTATTTTCTTCAGAATTAACTTGCAAACTTTGGAAATTTGATTTCCTAATTTCGGTTTATAAAATTTTTGCTTTGAATTTCAATTGGAGATTACGGGTTTCTTCTACTCAATACGTAAGTTCATGAATTCTTCTTCCACAATTATGAATTGTGTTCTTCCAAGCATGAGTAACTAAATCCACAACTAGGGTTGTAGGAACCATGAACAATTAACAATGTATGAATAATAACTAAGTAATTCTTGACTAGTGTTGATGCATGCATTCATAATTCTTTCGTTAGAAGTCTTTTTAACGGTGGCCAACGTTAGAACTCGCCTTGTTCCTACTTGTCAGACCAAGGAGGTAGTTAATAAGAAAAGAATTATCAATGGAGATTTAGTGTTATACTATCTAATAGTCTTATGTCAATCGATACGAGGGTGAAAACTAAGTCATACATTGATGCGATGTCTAATCTGAGGTAAAGGTAAGGGTTAGTAAATTATACACACGTAGCCGGACCAAGGTGCGGGGTGAAATTCCCTATTTGGCGGACCAAGGACTTAGGGATACATAACTTACCACTTTACATGTGATACACTAGGAAAATATTACTATTATTAGGATTTCCGTGTTAAGAGTTTATGGGGAACATATACACCCTAGTTTCTCTCTCATTGATAACAACAAAGTTCAAATCTTGCTCACTTGTTACTTGACAATAATTAGTTATTTGTTTCACAACCCCCCCCCCCTTTACTTACTTGTCTCAGGAATAAGTTGACTAAACGAATATAATTGTAAGTTAAGTTTAAGTCTAAACCATATTCCTCGTGGAATCGAACCCAACCTACAAGTTGTGTTCTTTATTTGACAACGATCGCTTATACTTCTTTAGGGAGGTGTAACTTAAGCGTATCAAATTTTGGCGCCGCTACCGGGGAATAAGGCTTTTAGATTAAGTTTAACTATATTATTGAACTTTAGTCAATTATTTCCTAATTTTACTTTCTTTTTTTTTTCTACAGGTTTATACTCTAGTGTATGCCAAGTACACGGAGTCGAGGCGAACCATTGACCCTATACGATCCAGAGTTAAGCAGAACTTTTAGAAGGATGAATAATCAAGGGGTCCAAGTCAACCCAATCGCTGGGAATATATGTGATGGAGTTGAGTTGCAGCCTCTTGGGTTTGTTAATAAGAATGCTCAGGTTCATGGTAATAATCTTCTTGGAGATGCATTGAGGGTACAAAATCCGCTAGAACCAAGGCTACAAGATAACTACAGGGTCGAGTTTAATACTATTGAATCTGAAGGACCTATTTTTCTCCCTCCACTACTTTTGGGGCATACATTCATGGTGACTAGCAGCTTGATGCAGATGCTTACAACGAGGGGTTTGTTTTCTGGGTTGGCTTCGGAAAATTCGTATGGGCAAATGGCCAAGTTGAGGAGTATTTGTAAGAGTTGTGTGGGGCGACCGGAGTTGGATATGAATGTCATAGGGTTGAGAGTCTTCCCTTTATCATTGACCGATGATGCTGCTGTATGGTTTTCTAAGCTTCCGTACAGCTCGATCCATACATGGGACCAATTGCACAAGGTGTTCATGGCTAATTACTTTTCATTGTCAAAAAAGCTGAACCATAAAGATAAACTCAACAACTTTGTGGCTCTACATGGAGAGCCTGTGAGTAGTTCGTGAGACAAGTTCACTGCATTCATTAGAAGTGTTCCGAACCACCGCATTGATGATGAGTCACTAAAGAAGTATTTCTACAGAGGTCCAGATGACAATGGTAAGGCTGTGCTTGATAGTATCGCTGGAGGATCCTATGGTGAGTGCACTTTTGAGGAGATCATTGAGAAAGTGTAGAAGATTTCCCAAAACAATAAAACATGGAGCACTCGAAAGTCTGACACCGGAAGAAGCACATTTGCAGTTCAAGATACACCTAGTCAATTTGCCGATGATATTCGTGAGGAGATGGCGCAGATAAGGACAGAACTTGGGTTGGTATTGAAGCATGTAAGCGGAGGTCCAGAAAAGCTAAATGCGGTGAATTACTTGACTAGGACTCCACCACCACTGGATGATAAATGTTACTATGAGGAGGATGCTTTCTTGATGAATGATCAGACGGGGGGTTTCCGAGCCAACACCTAAGGTTCCAATTGGGAAAATTGGCGCCAAGGTCAAGGAAACCAAGGTCGGAACTATGGTAACTACAATCGCGACAACAACCAGAACAACTATCTCAACATGAATGATAGAGTTGGTTCCTCCACAAAATCGGGAATCTAGTAATAGGGAAGCTGGGGGTAGTATGTCACGGATTGAGGATATGATGCAGAAGATGATGAAGAGGTTTGATTCGACTAATGAAAATGTGAAGGAGATGCGAAATGACTTGTATAGAATCAGTCAAAAAGTTGATGCCCATGTAGTGTCGATCAAGCAACTTGAGCAGCAGATGAATCAGCTGTCAACTACAGTCAACCCACGG
Source organism: Solanum chiquidenum (assembly GCA_029582725.1). NCBI lineage: Eukaryota > Viridiplantae > Streptophyta > Magnoliopsida > Solanales > Solanaceae > Solanum > Solanum chiquidenum. The sequence continues at coordinate 10,511 of JAJOOS010010294.1, forward strand.
CAACCTGACACACTTCCTAGCAACACCATCCAGAATTTGAAAAATGGTGGGAATTGTATGGTAGTCACTACTCGAGGGGGCAAGCTGACCATTGATCCACCTATGCCGTCTGAGGTTGAAATTGTGGTTGAGAAAGATGATGATGAGATTGAGGTTATTGGAGAGTCCAAGAATGCTACAGAGAAGGAAGTGGTGATAACTCAAAAAGTTGTTCCCATGCCTAGACCTCCACCTCCATTCCCACAGAGGTTGGTAAAGAAGAATGAAGAAGGGAAATACCGCATGTTTATTACTATGTTGAAACAATTTTCCATCAATGTTCCATTGATAGAAGCTTTGGAGCAAATGCCTAGGTATGCAAAATTCATGAAAGATTTGGTGACTAAGAAGAGGGCCGTGAGTTTTGAAGATGATGATAGGTTGCAACATTGTAGTGATATTGCTACTCTGTTGTTCGTGCAGAAGAAAGAGTATCCTGGTGCTTTCACTATTCCTTGTACCATGGGGTTGTTGCATTTTGAGAAGGCATTGTGTGATTTGGCTGCTAGTATTAATCTGATGCCATTGTCTATTTACAAGAAGTTGAGTTTAGGGGCTCCAAAACCGACTGCGATACGATTACTCATGGCCGATTGAACTGTGAAGAGGCCCATTGGTGTTCTCCAAGATGTACTTGTGAAAGTGGAGTCTTTTATTTTTCCGGCGGATTTTGTGATACTTGATTGTGAGGTTGATTTTGAGGTTCCCATCATCCTAGGGAGACCATTCCTTGTTATTGGGCGCGCCTTGGTTGATATGGAGAAAGGGTAGATGAAGTTTCGATTGAACAATGGGGAGGTAAGTTTTAATATCTGTAGGTTCATGAAGCAGGAAAGCGATCTCAAGTCAGTGTCAGTGGTGAATCATATTGTGGAGCTAGGTTCTGATGTGTCTATTGAAGAGCGATTGGGTGTTGATGCACTTGCAGCGGTGATGATGAATTTTGAGGGTGATGGTATTGAAGACTATGATGAGTTAGTTGCCGCACTTGATAGGTTCGAATTCCATTCCAAACTGAAGAAATTGGAGTTAGATATGAAGAATCACGACTTTCCACCCACAAAAAATTGGAGATTAAGGCTCTACCATCACATTTGAGGTATGTATTCTTGGGGAGAGATGGTACTTTATCGGTCATCATTGCGGCCGATTTGAATGCGGAACAAGTTGAGGCTTTGATTTATGTGTTGAAGAGGTTCAAGCGGGCTATTAGGTGGACTATTGAGGACATTATTGAGATTCCTGCTGGCATTTGTTCTCATAAAATCCAACTCATGCCGGATCACAAGCCTAGTATTGAGCACCAAATGAGACTAAATCCGCTTATGCAAGAGGTAGTGAAAAGGGAAATCATCAAGTGGTTGTATGCTGAAGTCATTTATCGCATTGCAAAGAGTAGTTGGGTTTGCCCTGTTCAGTGTGTGCCCAAGAAAGGCGGGATTTCTGTGGTTCCTAATGCAAAAAATGAGCTCGTTCCTATGCGGCCAGTTACTGGATGGAGAGTATGGATGGACTATCGTAAATTAAATGCTTGGACAGAAAATAATCACTTCCCTATGTCATTCATGGATCAGATGTTGGACCGCCTTGCTGATAAACGTTGGTATTGTTTTCTTGATGGTTATTCGGGCTACAATCATATCTCCGGAAGACCAAGAGAAGACCACATTCACTTGCCCTTATGGGACTTTCGCCTTCAAATGGATGCCATTTGGGTTGTGTAATGCTCCAGCGACCTTCCAGCGTTGTATGATGTCGATATTCTCTGATATGGTGGAGGACACTATTGAGGTATTTATGGATGATTTCTCTGTAGTAGGTGACTCATTTGATGGTTGTTTGGATCATTTGGCCGAGGTACTGAAACGGTGTGAAGAGTGCAATCTTGTGCTCAATTGGGAAAAGTGCCACTTCATGGTGAAAGAGGGGATAGTTCGTGGTCATCGGCTTTCTGAGAAGGGTATTGAGGTTGATAGAGCGAAAGTCGAGGTAATAGAAAAGCTTCCACCACCTATTTATGTTAAAGGTGTTACAAGTTTTCTTGGGCATGCAGGCTTTTATAGGAGGTTTATCAAGTATTTCTCCAAAATTGCACACCCATTGTGCAAATTGCTCGAAAAGGAGTGTAAGTTTGATTTTGATGATGCTTGTCTGAGAGAATTTGGAGAGTTGAAAGAAAATCTAGTTTCCACACCTAACATTATTTCACTGGATTGGGGGCAACCATTTGAAGTAATGTGAGATGCGAGTGGAATGGCTCTTGGTGTGGTATTGGGACAGAGGCGAGAGAAGATTTTTCATCCTATTTACTATGCCAACAAAGCTCTAAATGTGGCTCAAAAGAACTATACAATGACTAAATAGGAAATCCTTGCTGTTGTTTTCACATTCGAGAAATTTTGATCCTACTTTATTGGTACTAAGGTCATAGTGCATACTGACCATTCTGCATTGAGATATTTGATGGCTAAGTAGGATGCAAAATCGAGATTGATTAGATGGGTGTTGTTGCTGCAAGAGTTCGATTTTGAGGTGAAAGAGGGGACAAAAAATCAAGTTGCCGATCACTTGTCCAGATTAGAGGAAGAAGCTATGCTCAAGCTAGGAGATGGGACTGAAATTGATGATGCTTTTCCAGATGAACACGTATTGGATGCTTATCATGATCCGATTCCTTTGTTCGCAGACTTTGCTAACTACTTGGCAAGTGATCTGGTGCCATCAAATTTGTCTTTTCACCAAATGAAAAAGTTTATGCATGATGTGAAGAAGTTCTTTTGGGATGAGCCTTATTTGTTCCGTAGTTATGCTGATGGGATTATTCGTCACTGTGTGCATGAGGTTGAGATGATGAGTATACTAGAGGTGTGTCACTCTTCGCCTGTTGGTGGGCATCATAGTGGTATTCGGACTGCGCATAAAATTTTGCAGTCTGGGTATTACTGGCTTACCGTCCACCAAGATTCTCATGATTTCGCCAAGTCTTGTGATCATTGCCAAAGAGAAGGAGGAATTTCAAAGAGGCAAGAGTTTCCCATGAATCCGATATTGGTGATTGAGTTGTTTGATGTATGGGGCATTGATTTTATGGGTCCGTTTGTGAGTTCACTTGTTGCGGTTGATTATGTGTCAAAATGGGTGGAAGCAATTGCGCTTTCAAACAACGAGGGTAAAAGTGTCACCGCATTCCTGAAAAAGAATATCTTCTCCAGATTTGGTACACCGAGGGAGATTATCAGTGATGGAGGTTCCCACTTCTGTAATAAGTTGTTCAAAGCGTTGCTTGAGAAATATGGAGTCCGTCACAATGTAGCCACTCCTTACCATCCGTAGTCTAGTGGGAAAGTTGAAGTGTCCAACAGAGAGATAAAGTGAATCCTTGCAAAGACTATGAATGCAAATAGAACTGATTGGTCAAGGAGGCTTGATGATGCTCTATGGGCCTATCACACCGCATTTAAGACTCCCATAGGTATGTCCCCCAACCAACTTGTATAAGGGAAGTCCTGCCATTTGCCGATGGAGCTAGAGCATAAGGCTATGTAGGCGCTAAAGAAGTTGAATTTGGATTGGGGCGCCGTATCGAGTCAAAGAGTGAATGACATGAATGAGCTTGATGAGTTTCGCCAAAAATCTTATGAAAGTTTACCCTTATACAAGGAGAAGATGAAGTATCATGATCAAAAGATTGAAAAGCGTGAATTTGTTGTGGGTGATCCAGTGCTTCTATTCAACTCAAGGTTGCGCTTGTTTCCGGGCAAGCTCAAGTCCAAGTGGACCGGGCCATTCATAGTCACTCAAGTGTTCCCACATGGAGAATTCGAGCTCGAGAACAAGGAGGGAACAAGGTTCAAGGTGAACGGGCAAAGGATCAAGGTCTACATAGGAAAGAAAAGAGTGTGCAAGAAGTGGTTGAGACCCACTACCTTGATGAAGTCCGAGTAATCAAGGGGCCTACGTCGTGTCGCGACGTTAAATCAAGCGCTGCTTGGGAGGCATCCCAAGATGTACATTCTAGCCAACTATAGGTTTTTCTTTTCAATTTAGGATTTTTCTTTGTTTATTTGAATTTATGTAATACTTTAGATAAGTATTTTATTTTTATATTAGTGTTGGCTAGATATAGCATAGGGTTCGTGTCTAAAAGGTGTCCAGAAAATATAAAAATGAAGGCCTAACGGTTGCTATACGTGCAGGGACGAACAACTGAATCTGTAGAAAATAAGGTGTGCAGAGGTCTACGGACCCCATCAACGGTCCGTGGGCCTATCCACAGACTGTGAATGGTGTCCGTAGACCCCAGGTAAGTCCTCAAAACTTCTAAGTGTAAAAATGACCTACGGACAGGACCTACGGTCTGTAGGTCGACCCACGGCCCGTAGACAAGGTTTCATGGGTCTAAACCTAGGGTTTTGCCAACCCGATCTGGACCCCCCTTTAATAAAAACTCTTCATTTCAAATACACCCCCCATTACCCAAATTCCCTCCTAACCGTTTCTAACCCCTCCAAATCCCAAAACTCCCATATTAATCCCACAAATCACTCCCAAATCCCACAAAACAATCTCCTCCTCCATAATTTTTCTCTCTCTACCAAAATTATCCCATTTCCCCTTCACAAAGAGTTCTCGGTCTGGGTTTGGTGTCAAAGGCTTGTCAAAGGGTCTAAGGAGTCTATTGCATCACACACTCACCCACTTCATTACTTGTAAGGTAAACGACTTCACCTTAACTCTGAACTTCAGTGTTCATTATTTAATTCATGAAGTCATGAAGTGGGTCTTGACCTTGGGTTGTTTTTGTATGAAATTGCATGATAAATTATAGTAAGAAACACCCTTGGGACGATGGAATGTGAGTGTGTAATCAATTAAAACTAACTAAATCAGAGTAAAAGGTCTAAATGGAAGTTTTGATTTAGGGTTCCTAGTTCGGTATGTTAAAAGTCAAAATTGTGCATTATCGAAACCCTAAGGATGACAAACTACCACATATTGTGTTGGAATGCATGATTAGACTTAGGTTGATGGGTTAATGTGTTGCAAAAATGGTTACAACAATGAGGCAGTCTGATACTTGGCACAGACTGACCTACTAGACCCCGTCCATGGACCGTCACTACAAAAAAATGCTTAATTTGTGGTGGTTAACTTGTGGGAGTTTTTAGAAATCCCACGTATAATTCATTTTGTGACATTTTCTTCTGACCCCCACAATATAAAACTTTTTGTGGTGGTTTTATTAAGGAGGTTAGAAAATCACCACAATTTAATGTTATTTGTGGCGATTATCGACCCCCAAAAATTTGTTAAATTCGTTACTTATTTATTTTTATTTTTTTAAATCTTTTTTCAAATTATATAACACAATACATTTGATATTGAAAGTTAATTTCATCATATATTCACACCCTTTTCCTTCTTCATTTTGAATATTTTTTTTTTACTTTGTAGATGTAATTTCACTTCAACATTTTATCTAATATGGTAATACTTTGTATTATTTAGTGATTTTGGTTATCATAGCACAAAATTATAAATTTAATAATTATCAAATTATATATATATATATATACATATATATATATATATAAAACTCAAATGCCAAATAAATAGTCATTTGCATTTATATTTATTTTGTTTGATTTTTTTAAAGTTTATTTAAGCTTTTATAGTACTCGTTACTTTTTTAAGGCGAACCATTTCAATCAATAGTCATTACAAATTAATTAAAAAAAAGAAGAAGCTTGTTCTATGTAATAAAAAAATCTTTTTATCTTTTATTTTTACCCAACTCAACCAAATTTTAATACCTCTCCCTCCAAAATATTTAAAAAGCCTAAAAATATAATTAATTTCCCCCTAAAACCCTTTCAAATCCAATCAAAATGAAATAAGTACCCCTCCTTACCACCCATTCCTACAAAAACACGCACGCACACATCCCATTTCATTTTCTGTAACTCCCTCTCCTCTCCTTTATCTCTTTACCTCTCTCACTCTTCTTTACTTTATTTTTTATTTCATTTTTGTGTGTGTGAATTTGCTAATTACATGTTCTTCTTTTTTTGGACGTAGGCTTTGCAAAGTGAAACAAATGGTAAATAATTATTTGAGTATAAAGGCAATTCTGTGTTAGGTGAGTTTGATGATTCATATTAGAATTTATAATTTATATTATTATTTAATTTATAGGTATTTTTTATTTTACAAGTTGTTAAAAATTAATGTATCAATATTTTTACATATAGCAGGATTTGTTTAAATTCTCACCACATCACAAAGTAATTCATACCCAATCTTTGATTGATTTATGGTAAGCCTCAATTCTATTTTTGTTTAGTTAAGGATGATGTTATCATTTATTCTTGCTTGATTTTGACTATTACAAATTAAAGGACGATTTTGCATATTAGATTGTGATCGATATCAATATAACTAATTCAATACGGAAAATTGTTGAAGTTATAATTATTTTATTGGTAAATGAAAAAATAAAATAAGGTCAAAGAAGAAAGTCTAACTTGTAAATTATCAAAAGTGAGAAATATTTGAACCAACATGTTAAATAGAGTGAGCATCTTTACATGATTTTGAAAAATATAAATTTGGTTTGTGCTTACATAGGAATAATCATGAAATCATTATTATTCACATTATTATTATTATTATTATTATTATTATTATTATTATTATTATTATTAGGGTATAGGAGAGAACATCAAATACATAATCTTATATTTTTTTGTCAAATCAAAACTTTATATGAATTTATGTTTGAAATGAATTGATTTTTTTTATCATGTACGAAGATATATGTATCAATACATGTTTATCTAATTATGTATAATGTTTTCATTGTTTCAGCCTGATGCAGAGATTGAGCTTATTTCACTTTGGATAAAAATATTGGATGACAACAACTTAAATCACCAAATAAATGCATGCTATAGAATTTTTCGATATTTATTTTGATGTAGATTTTAAAGGATTTAAAATTGTAATGTTGAAGTTGTTATACAAAAGTTTGGATTATTTTTATTTGATTTAATTTGAATTTGTGAAACTTATTAATACAAATTTGTTTAATAAAATTTGATTTTCTTTAAATGTGTTATTTACAAAAATTATTCATTATTTTGAAGACCTAATGTAAATCAAATTCCACATTTATTGTTAAAATAATCATAATAATAATAATAATAATAATAATAATAATAACAACAAATTTGTAAGATTCCACAAATCAAATTATATATTTAAATATTAATCTCATGTCATGACAAATTTAAATGCACACAAATTTAATTTTTAAAATATTGAGATCATATTGTGAATGTTCTAAATTGTCACATAATGATACTAAAAAACCTCCACAAATTAAAAGTCATTTTGCGGGGAGTGTCATGGAGGTTAATAAAACTGCTGCAAATATGCTTGTGGCAAGGGTAATTGTAGCATTTTTAGAAATCGCCATAATTTAATTTGTGGGATCCCTAAACTGCCATAAATTGACAAAATAACTCCCATAAATTGAGCATTTTTTTGTAGTGCGTAGGTCAACCTACGGACCGTAGGTCGGGTCCGTGGGTCTGTTCCACCTGAATTGATCACTAAGTGTTGAACCATGGGGGTAGACTACGGTCCATCGTTCACTCGACGAACCGTTCTGCACATCCATGGTTCCCATCAGAAGCCCGACTCTGGGACTTCTGACCTACGGAGGGGACCCAGGGGCCATAGGTTCATCCACGGACCGTAGGTGCTCACTGCAGCTACTGTCAACATTTTATTTAGTTTTTGTTTTGTTTCGTTCCTTGTTATAAAATTTGTTTAGGTCTATCCATGGACTGTAGTACCACCTTAGTTTTTGTTTTGTTTCACACTACAACGAATCAAACCTGGCAGGTGATTTTCGACGTGGTCATTGCCCCCAATCTGATGAGGGGGATACATCGATCGGTTCACCGACTGGCTCTGAGTCTACTTCTGCTTCCGACTCTGGTTCCGACTCCGCATCTGGCTCCAGTTCTAATGGCGCCAACACCTCATCCTCCGAGGCTACTAGTGCGGGGGACATTCCAGTGCCACCAAACATCGATCCTGCTCCAGTTGTTGAAGATCCAAACCGATGGTGTGTGAGTGGCCAGTGGTAGATATATACAGAGACGCTCGCAGGCTGACAGAAAAAGAGAGGATGGCTTGATTGGTCACCGAGAGCGCTAGGTACTCACAGGCAGCCTTCATACCATGCCCGACATCCATCAGCTCTTCAAGAGGGAGACTCTATTATGATGGTTAGCCTGTCACCTTGCTACAGACGGAGAGTGCGTCGAGTGGGTCAGAACCCCGAGCTTGGGCATAAAGAAGGCCACCCTGACTTTTGTGGACAAATTCTTCTGGTTATTGGTGCGGAACCGGGTTTCTCCTACCCAGGTAGACAATGTAATCACATGGGACCGCGCGGTTATGATTGCAGCCTTAGTTGCTGGGTTTGAGATGGACTTTGCCCACATGCTGATTGTAGAGATACACGAAAGGGCCTTCAAGGCAACCACCACCTTACCCTTCCCATGCCTCATTTTCAACTATGCAGGGATGCTGGAGTATCGGTTTGGCATTGTGACAAGTTGATTCAGGCGAACAAGACCCTTATATCAACTTGATTAGGGATGAGGCCATGTAGTTTCCCCTCGCAGAGAGCCACAGGTTGAGGTGCCACCATTGGGAGCGGACTTGGTAGCAGATGTGGAGCAGATGCAGGGTGAGAAGCCTGCCCCTCCAGCCACTACTGAGGATGCTCGGACTTCCCCATCTCTGGCCGCCAATCAGGCCCTTGGCTTCTCCAGAGCCACTCATTCCTCAAGGTCTGTTGTCGTGCCCTTAGCTCGTGTCCAAAAGTTGGATGCCCAGATGGCAACCTTGATTGAGCATGTGAGGCCATGGATGCAACGTACCATAGCGGAGTTCGAGGCTTAGATGGAGTAGCGGATGGAGCACATGATGGATCAGAAGGTACAAGCCGTTCATAAGCGCTTGGATGCTTTTGAGTTGAGATACCTAGAGAGACCAACCCCCACCACTGATGTTTCTACTTTCCAGACGGAGTTAGCTAGTCTCATGGATGATCCTTACACCCTCCTAGCTCCACCAGAGACTGAGCCTGAGTCATCCCCCACAACACTGATTTATAATACGATGTTGGATGCACTATTCAGAGATGAGATATAGCCGCCTACTTCTTCCCGTCATGCTGGGAAACGCCCCTTCTCCAGTTGTGCTTCTGATGATACTGAGGCTGAGAGAGTTAGCAAGAGGGAGCACTAAGAGACTGAGGCGGCTCGGAGGGCATTCATCATTGATGAGAAGTTGAGGCATCAAAGGGTTAGAGAGATTGGTGTTGGTGCGTCTAACAATGTGAGCACTACTGATGGTGCGGCGAGGGTTGATGCTAGCACATGATGTTGAGACGGTTGATGCGGGCACTACTAAGGGTGACCCGATTGTTGATCCAGCGGGCTCCGAGAAACTGGACCCACCCGCTTGTTGATAGGTCTTCGGCGCTATGCGCCACAGGTTTGCTTCACTTGATCCTTTATTCTTTACTTTTTGTGCATTGGGGACAACTGCACTTTATTTTGTTAGGGGTGGGGTAAATGGGTTGTGAGTGATAGGGTGAAGTCTGAGTAACCCAACTCATAATACTTTCTTAGGGTTTTCTTGCCTATGTTCTTTTTCCCCAAGAGACTGTTTTATTTTTTGTTGAACCGGCATGTTTAGGAATGTATGTGTAGGATTAAGTGTAGAAAAAAATGAAAGCATAACGGCATGAAAAAATGATACCTGTCCAAAAATGTTGAATTGTGCTAGATCTATAGTCTTGATGAGTTGAATGTGTTGGATCTAAATGTGACATGATAAGAACCAATTTAACCTCATGACTTAAGCTAAAAAAACTTGAACTGGGTAATCTGATAATGAAATAATATGCCAAGAGTGTGTAAGAATGGTTGAATGTTCAGACAGTTTGTGACAATCTAGAACTTGCCCCGTTGGTCCTGCTAAGATGATCTAGGCTAGGAGTTGGGAAGTGATCATAGGTCATTGTTCAAACTAGTCCACTTAAGCCTAAAATGATTAACCAAATGAAATCAATGTTCCCTTTGATCCAAATATTTGAGCCTTAAATAGATCATTTCTTTTGATTCACCTAACTCACCTTCCCTTAAAATATTATCTTGGCCCCGGTCCCTCCTTGGACATGTGCACCTTCACTTAGGCCAAAAGCCTAAGTTGAGGGTGGCTAAGCCAAAAGTTACCTTGATCTTGTCCTTGGTCCGACATCAGACATTGTGCACCTCAACTAATGCAAAATGTATAAGTTGAGGGTGGCTATGAAAGAAGAAACCAAATGAAAAAAGGGTATGGAAAGAGTTTTGTGTTGAAAAAAGAAAAAGAAAATAAAGAGGATGTGACTTTGTGCAACAAAAGCAAAAAAAAAAGATGATAAATAAGAGTGTTGAAAGAAAGAAAAATAAAGTGAAAGAAAAACAAGAAAGAAAAAAATAAGAGTCAAAAAGTCAAAAGTCACATCCATGTTGAAAAGAGTCAAGGGAAAAAAAGTAAAATGAAATGATGCCAAGAATTCGTCAAGGAAGAGGTAAAAAGCCAATGTAATGTCAAGGAGGGCAGAAAGTCACTAAAAAGTACCCAAATGTGCCACACTTGACCCTGAGCATACGTCACAAGCTAAAAAAGTCCTATTGTGATCCTAGCAACTAGTTTGGAGAGTCTAAGCAGTGAAAATAAGGGCAAGCCTATGGTATTGAGCACTAACAGTACTTGAATTCACTTCTGAGCGTGAGTGTTGAATGAATCCTAAAACTCCAAAATTCATATCTTCTGTGTGAAAAGGATTTCATTTGAAGTGAGGCCATTAGTTACATTGTCGGAAAGTTGGTACCTTGGTGATTGTTAAAAGTTTATATTGTGGTGTCTGTCGGTCGATCTGTGTCATATCTTGATCCGCATGAGTTAGCTTGTTGAATCAAAGAGAAAAGATTTGCACTAGAAAAGGTCGTCGGGATAGAAAGCCATGTGATTGCTTGAGTTTGAATGTCTGCTTCTACACAAGCGTCGTTTAGAGTCTTAGTGCATCACTTGAGGACAAACAACGAATTTAAGTTGAGGGTGTTGGTATACCATGAGTTTACGATATTTTTAATACATTTCACTTAAGAGTTGTGTGTGTCTAGGGCCATTTTGTATTAGAATTAATGTTTATTGTGTCATATTTGCAGGAAATAGGCTTGGACGAGGTCGAGAGAGATGACAACTAAATTTTTGCAAAAAGAGCCACCCACGGAGGTGACTTACGGATCGTAGGTCCAGTCACGGTCCGTCGTGGGTAGGCATCAAATGATCTTCAGGGAAGTCTGACCAAGTGTGGAACCATGGAGGCCATTGACGGAGCGTAGGTCGACCAACGGGCCGTCCTTCACATCCGTCGTTTGTATCAGAGATTTGAAGTTCCAGTACCTGAAGAAAAGTTCTAAGTGTGGAGTCACGGAAGGGGACCCATGGACCGTAGGTCAACCTACGGTCCGTACTACACACCCGTCGTTTGCATATGAAAGTTAAAGGTTCCAACCTCTGTGGAAAATTTCTAAGTCTTGGGCTACGGAAGGGACCTACAGACCATAGGTCTAACCACGGTCCGTAGGTCAGTCTCGTCGATCGAAGATGCGTGTATCAGTATTATTTCCTTATTTTGTTTCCTTTTTGTTTAGGACGAGTTTTTCTATAAATAGGGTATGTAAACCTCGTTTTGGGGGGTTAGACACCATAGTATAATTTTAGTGTTTGGTATTTTCTTGGGAATTAACTTGCAAACTTTGGCAGTTTGATTTCCGAATTTTGGTTTATAAGATTTTTTCTTTGAATTTCAATTGGAGATTACGGGTTTCTTCTACTTAATATGTAAGTTCATGAATTCTTCTTCCACAATTATGAATTGTGTTCTTCCAAGCATGAGTAACTAAATCCACAACTAGGGTTGTAGGAACCATGAACAATTA
>JAJOOS010010295.1:0-19538 GCA_029582725.1 Solanum chiquidenum
TCTACTAGAAATATACTTAGGAGCAACAACAATTCATATAGTTTAGACTTGAATTGAATTGATTTTGTTTGTGGTTGACTTGGGTATCTCAGGATGACTGCCTACTTTAACAAAGTGGGTTGGCCAGAAAATGCACCAAGAACAGAAGGAGAAAGAAAAGAGTTTATTGCAGGACTTCACAAGCGAAAGACCGAATTATTCATGGTTCTCATTGAGAAGAAATTGCTACCACTTCGACCAGGTGTTGAAAAGTAAGCTTTTTTTTCAAGGGTAAAGTTCTTTCTAGGCACCAAAGTTTTCAGGGTTGAAGACTCTTCTATCCGTTGTATTTGATTTTGATATTGTTATAGAATAATAATCAAATTCAGTCATGACCTTCAATAGAATCTCAATATGAAAAAGTCACTATCATATGACCTATGGGACAGTGTATATATTCAAAAATTGCAAGAGTCAGGATAAATTTTTCTTCTCCTAATTGTAAGAGTTTCAAACTAAATGTTACAGGTTGATTGATCAGGCTCTGGGTAATGGAGTTAAAGTTGCAGTATGCAGCACTTCCAATGAAAAGGCGGTATGAGTAATCAGGTTCTCAAGTGTTAGTATTATGTGCCAATGTCGAGTCTTTTGACAATAATCTACTATTTAAGGTTGCGGCTATGCTCGGAACTTCTTTTAGCCTGTATGGAACTTACTAGTTTATCCTAATAATACTCATGACTAAATCATCAGGCTTATATTTGACCAATTTACCTTTTCATGTCTATTTAGCCTTAGTTCGCCTCTTTGATTGACAATGTAGTTTCTTGGACCTAGAAAATGATATGGGAAGCCATTGACACTAAAAAGTTGGAAAAGATCAACTCTTAGAAAAATTCATCTGATATTAGAATTTAGAATTGTTAGATTTTCCCTTTGTTCCTATTGAATTGGTTTATGCACAAGATGATTACCTCTGGTTTTCTATCTGGAGTTGCTCGTTTGCTGGGAGAAATATGAAAAATTTAAAAAAATTAAAGCACTGGCATGATTATTTGTAGTCACCATACTAAGATGATGTTTTGTGATCATAAGTTGAATTAAATCTGCTGATATTAGGTTTCAGCTATAGTTTCGTGCTTGTTGGGACCAGAGCGAGCTGAACAGATCCAGATATTTGCAGGTGATGTGGTTCCTCGCAAGAAGCCTGATCCGGTAAATATCTTATCTTTCAAATGTCTGTTCAATGCATTTGTAGTGAAGACAAATTCATTTGCTTATAAATTAAGAAGCAAAAATAAACTTCATTAGGAGATAAGTCTCGTATCTGCATGATCTGAAATTTGGGATCTGTTCCAATAGCCTCCTCTATGCTTCTTTTACTCTCTGATATCCATAAATGTACAAGGATAATCTGTGAACTTCAGTGTATAGCTATTTTAAACATATGAACTGTGCTTTCTCTTCATTTGACAAGTTGCAGTAAAACTTCTATTTGAGGAGACATGTGTCTCTAGTACTGTCAATCTGTCATAGCTGTAAGATAAGTCTTAAATGTTTAATACCATATACTTTCTTCCTGGCAGGCCATTTATCTGTTAGCAGCCGAAACCCTTGGGGTTGATCCTTCAAGGTACTGTACACGGATAACTTGCACAAATTACATGATGACACCTTAGAAAAGTTATATGATTAGAAGCTGAAGAAGATAGTAAATAATTTTGTTATAATTTTACATTTTCATTCTGAATGCTAAACTCTGCCCTTTATGGTCTGCAGTTGTGTTGTCGTAGAAGATAGTGGCATAGGTCTTGCAGCTGCCAAAGCAGCTGGAATGAAGTGCATTGTGACCAAGAGTGGGTAAGTTGCTTTTTATTTGAGCCAACTGCCAGCGTCTCTCTCCCTGGTGCATTTTTCGGTTCTCTATTGTTAACAGAACTTCTTTTACTTGGTTTCTGAAATTCTATCTTGGTGCAACATCTTGTTCAAGCATAACCTGAGAAACTTCATAATCAAACTGAGAGCTTTTCAGAAAAACTTCTTGCGTCCTTGAAGTTCAAAATTTTAAAAAAAAGTAAAAGATGTATGATCAGGAAGCCAATGGTTTCCAATGCTTAACGTCGCAAACCCGACTCATTCCCCCTAGGGTATTTCCTTCAACGAAAATGAAATTATTGATTAGATGCCTCTAAGCACTCAGGTGAACATGATGGAGGTGGCAAGTTTCCAAACTTTCTGTAAGGCCTGAAAAAGGGTTTACAGACAACATTTCTGCATGTATAGTTATATCTGAAGGCTGATTTTTAGCTCTGGCGGTGAGGCTCCATCCTAGATACTTGTTAGTTGTTAGATGCGCGAGAGTGTTTGCTGTAGTTGCTTTCTGTTTATGCTAGATCAGTTAAATAGTCTAATCTAGTACAACGGAGGAGATAGAAAGGAAGGGCATGTCTGTTGAGAATATAATTAAATAATAAAAATGTGCACTCTCTAACAGCTTATGCTTTTAGATGAGATGGTCACACACTTCAACAATGTCTAATCAATACAGGGAAGATAACAAGGACTGATCTAAGTCAGTAGTTTCTTTTCATTAAGAAAAAATTCAGTGTCTGAGCTATGCATCTCATTAAGTTATAAGAAGGGACAATTGTTTTATCATAGCAGATACTGTTTATAGATTGTTTGTTAAGGACCTCCCATAGTGTATTAGAAGACAGATGCATGCTTTTACTGCCTTAGTGGTTTCCTTCTGAACAAGTAGCAGACTGCATCTTTTGTTTATGTAACCTGCTCTTTCACCTATGCTAGATCTCTTGATCTTTTACCGATTCTTGCAGACCATCTAGCTAGCCTGTTGTGAATATCATTTGATTATTTTCGTATAATATACCTTGTTACTGTTAATTTGGTATTGCAAACGAACTTCTATACTGCCTCAGGTACACAGCAGACGAGAATTTCTCAAATGCAGATGCAGTTTTTGATTGCATTGGAGATCCTCCCGAGGAACGGTTTGACTTGGCATTTTGCGGAAACCTTCTTGAGAAACAATATGTCAGTTAGTGCATCAGGCAGTGTGATTGACTACACTGCACTTGTTTATGTCAAGTTGTACTCACCAGTCACCACATACCAGTTCATGTACTGTATCTCCCCAATGACTGTTCAATAAAAAAGCTTAATGTCATTTCATATCTTGATGCCTTCTCTGCTAAATTTAGTCTCCGAACACAATGTATGAACTTCCAGTTTTCCTTTTCTTTTGTGGACTGGGGAGAGGAGGTGGATAAATATGGTGAAATTACTATTTGCATTGCTTAAAGACACAACTTACAATAAGGATATATATAGTAATCAAAACATAATTTGAGGACATTAGTACTATGTTGGATTTTTTCCCTATATTGTCGGGAGATTTAGTTTTGTAGTCCTTTACAAATATATTTTTAGTTCTATATACTTTTTACATGAGATCTTCATTTTTACACATATGAGATGTGAAATTCATTTTCTTCTATTTAGTTTGTAAATAATCGTATAAGAGATCATTTCCACTACAATTTTGGTCTAGGATAACAGAACCTTGATGAATTTTATCAAACGTTAACATAAATTTTGATGTATGGTCCTAAAGTTTGAGGTCAGATCCATAATTTGTCATTCTTATATAATAACACTGAACAAATGTAGGCTCTTGAGTTTATAAAATGGGGATACTTTGGTCTTGCCTAACCAGATCCCAATAGATTTTTAAATATCAAGAAATTGCCACATGTTAGACAAAAGTGTACAACGGTGCACAAACTTCCTATTACGTGCGGGTGCGGTGCGCGGATTTTAAAAAAAAAAGTTATATGGATTTATTGTGTGCAACCTTATTATACATTTCTACGAAAAGTTATTTTATAACTTAAGTTCATGACCTCTCTATTTTTATCGTTGCATCAAAATTAACCTTTTATTAAGGTTAGATAATACTAACAAATTTGGAGCGGCATATCAAGAAATTAAAAAAATTTAATTTTTTTTTATAGAAAATAAGTAAGAGGAGAAGTAAATCATTAGAGAGACAATTAAAATTTGATGCAAAGGAACAGATGGATACACTATATAGTTTGAAAATGAGATTGAAATTACATCGCAATTAAATACGAAAAACTCTTCAAAGCAGGTGTTACATCGCAATTAAATAAGACAAACTCTTCAAAATAAGTTTTTTTTTTAAAGATAAGTCCTATTAATTTTTTAAAAAAATTGGCCAAATATGTTATATTATTTTTTCAATATATATAATATTGCCATCTCATGATTTATGTGATATATTTTCGATTTAATTTGTTCAAAAATCAATATTTTATATTTAAAAATATTTTTTAAAATTTTCATTTTAGTCTTAATGATATAGCAATTTATAATCACATCAATGTCTAAGAGTTATTTTGTATCAAAATTTCATTTTCTTTTTAAAATTATATATCTAATTAAACATTGCCATACATATTGAGACGAAGACAATAATATATTTGAAATTTGAAAAATTAGGCTTCAATTTAAAGTAACTTGCATAATGCTTAATTAAATGTATAAAGTATGAAAAACAATTTGAGAGTTAATTATATCATATTTCGAAAGTTTTCTAAGTTATAATAATTTCAAATTTTTCTGAACTCGTGGATAGATTGCTCCTTCGCTCGATACATACATTATGTATTAGATATATGAGTTATATATATCAGATACATAAGTAGGGATGTTCACGGATCAGATCGATTTGGATTGGTTATTAGTCAAAACCAAAACCAAACCAACTTAATCAGTTTTAAAATTATCAAAATCAAACCAAACCAAATATAATATATATTTATCAGTTTGGTTGTTATCGATTTCGATTTTGTCTTGTTCGGTTATTAATCATAGACAAAATAAAAGAAACAATTCATTTGAAACGTGAAAAAAGTGATAACAATTCATTCAAAATGAAAAAAAATAGTTAGAATGACTGATATTACATAACTTACTATCATTTATGCCATCCATTAAAAGTTTGGTTCATTTATGCCATTTTCGTTAAAAGTTTGGTTCAAATATGCCGTCGAACTTTAAGAGGCCATGTGGAAAAAATGGTATTGCAAAACCATTTATATTTTCTATTTAAAAATAATGGCATGAATGAGTCTTTTCTCAAATGAAAATGACATAAATTAACTAAACTTTTAACGGATGACATAAATGAACCTTTCCTTAAAGTTCGATGACGTCTTTTCTCAATTTATCATGAATAAGGGTTCAAAATTCATTATTTTTCTAGGAAGAGATAATTACATTTTCAATCTCACAAAGAATTGCCATAGATACTCATATAGTCATATACATGAAACCAAATAAGATAAATGTTTTCACCTGAGCATTTAAGTAAATTATAAATAAATTTCAAACATGTTTTCGGCCAATTCAGTTATTTCATCTGTTTTTTTCGAACAAAATCATAACCAACCCAAATACTATCAGTTTTTAAAAATCTAAAACCTAACCCAAATAAAATCAGTTTGGTTCGATTTTTCGGTCTGGATCGATTTTATCCAAACTGTGAACACCCATATACATAACTATAAACCAGATTCATACTGATTTGTGTTTGAAATAATTTAGGTTATGTATCAATAATAATGTTTGTATCAGATACATTGTACGGAAACAAAGTTGTAATGTATCCTAATGTTGAGAGAAAAGAAGAAGAAAAAGGAGATTTATATAATTAATTCAAATAATAGAGATATTTAAAGATTATGTTATTTTAAGTTATGTAATTTTCTCTTAATTCATTCGTTGCTCCCCGCAAACGTTTTTAGTCCAAAGGGTAGTATTGTCATTTTCTAGTGTGAGCTCTCCTTTTATAAGCACTCGTTCCTCTGCACTGCACGGGACAGTGGAAACCAAGAATCAGAGTTCACTGCTGAAAAAGAAGAAGAAGAACACAAAGATGAAAAGATTTTTCCAACCAATTGAAAAAGATGGATCTTTCAAGAAACCCACTATTTCTTCTGTATCTTCATCGGAGAAAGATGGAGAACAAACAACAGAAACCATTTCTGAGAGTGATGGTGAAAACAAGAAAGAGCCAACAAAGTTCTTGACATGGAATGCTAATAGCTTTCTTCTTCGAATCAAGAACAACTGGACAGAGTTCACCAAGTTCATTGAGAATCTTGACCCTGATGTCATTGCCATACAGGTTCTTCAATTATGCCTTCTTTTTTTCTAGTAGCTTTGCTATTGTCATTCTGAATGTTGCCCTTGTCGATGAATCTTGATTTTAGGAAAAAATGGGTGTTCTATTTTTGGAAACTTTGATTGTTGATACTTCAAGAAATTTAGAAGTTAGGATTTTCAGGGGTTTCAACATATACTGTGTATACCTAAAAAAGAAAAACTTTTAACCATGTTTAAACATTGTAATTTTCTGTGGAAGGAGTTTGGCCCTACTTGGCTCCGCCCATGTTTAAAAGGGGTGCTAATTCTCTTTCTTTCATACATTGTTGTATGATCATAGTCTATATAGTCTCTAGTTTTTTTTTGTTTTTGAAACTGAAATCTATAGTCTCTAGGCTTGCTTTGTCTAACAAAGAGACTTTTCATTGTCAGTTCCTTCTCAATCCTTATGTCACTCTCGCTAATTTCTGCAACGCTGTGAATGTTGAGGAGAGAGGTTGAACTTAAGTCGAAGTGTTTCTAATTTTGATCACATGAAATAAAAAAGCTTTGGAAGCAAAGTGATAACACCATGGGAAGGAGTAAGTATCACAGGTCACAGATTTTAACAAATTGGTAAATGCCAATTGCTGAAGTTGCTTCCTCATAAATTCTCTATAAATTGAAACCTTAGCCTCACTGACTTTATGAGGAGGGGGAAGGGGGGCACGGAAGATTGGTCCTGTCTGAAAAGCTGGGCTTCTCTCACCTTCCCTCTCTTCCAGGGATATTTTATATAACAACAATGTAACATAGTAATATGTAGTGGATAAGATCCATTATAGCTTAAAAAGTGTAAGATTGAGCATAAGATGAAAGGAAAAATCTGTTTTATAATGAGTTTTTTCAATGCCAGAATGCTATTTTGTAATGAGTATTTTCAATGCCAAAATGATGTATTGTAATGAGTTTTTTTCAATGCCTAATTTGCAATAAAATGGAGTAATTCCTTTATAAAAAAAGCAGTCCAACAGTGAACAAAGGATAGGATGATCTTTGAGTAAGTGTTGCAAACTGGAAACAAGAGCTTGATGATACAAAGTTTGAAAACACAGAATACATAGAAGGACTATGCAAGAAGAAGCAAAAGCTAGAGTAAAGAAATTGAGCGTAGATATTTGAAGAGAATAGAGATCAGTAAAAGATGGGCTGCAAATTCATCTCCCAAGAGTGTCAATTGCATATTATCTTTATACTGTCTACACTCTATATAACATATAAGTTGCCAATTGTTTGCTCTTGTTCATATACAGTCGATTTCTTCATCTTCTCCATTATCTTGTAAATAAGTAAAAATTTTGCCACGATATGGTGTTGATCTCTTCCAGATGCTGTAACCGCTGCAATCAGCTAGAGTTTTGATGCTTTACTTAGATGTATTCCTTTTCCCAGAAGAGCTTTGGTTCTCGACTTTTACTTTCATTTCACTGATAACCTTACAGTCTAGTTGATGCCTTTTCTTCTCAACCCTTGTTGAAAGAGGTAATGAAGAAAATAAATGAATCATTGAGGACTAGCCAACCTGATTATGGTAACACATTGATGAACATTCCTATTTTCTTATTCATATTGAGTAATGCTAGTATTTCAGTTTGATGTAAATTTTTGAAATCCATTTAGTTGAGGCAATCTACCAGTTGATATAGTTGACTTGTTTCTCGTACCTACTTTTTTTCATCTCCATTTTAGTACATCTCTCCTGTGCCCTGCCCAAGACACCTTTTCATCAACATTCATGCGACCTTCATACTAACTGCTGCTTGATTTTGCTTTAGCAAGAGGAAATACGACTGCTATAATTTCTGGATTAGTCCTTTATTTTCTAACTAATTTGTGATTGAGCCGTAGTTTTTATAGATGTTCTTATAGTCGTTTATATCTGAATCCGAGGAAATGTCATGCTGGTCCTAGTCTTTTGGGGATGATCTTGTAACTCGTGTTTTCATGATTGTACCCTATATTATTGTTTAGTGGTAATATGGCTTGAAGAATAACTTATATGATCTCAAACTGTGGGTATCTTTTTACAGATTAAATAAAGTGGAATGAGTAGATTATGTTACACTGGAAATCGATTGTACACACTACACACTATTAAATAAATTTGTGAAGTTTCTAGTTGTCCTCTTATTTTGATTATATTACATCCTTATTTCATGTTATAATACATATTTGTGGTTTAAGTTAGCTGGTGACTTCTTCTTTTTTTCACTCACTTCGTTTATTTTTTCCATCTTTTATTTATTGAGATATACTTTTGAACCGTTGTTCTGAAATTCATTTGATTCTTGGAGGAAGTTGTTTTGTATCATTTATAATTGGTATGAATTCCAATCTAACCGTACGTTGGTGGTAGGAAGTAAGAATGCCAGCTGCTGGTTCCAAAGGTGCACCTAAGAACCCAAGAGAGTTAAAAGATGATACCAGCGCTTCACGTGAAGAAAAACTGGTAATATATTGCTGGTCATGTTACTAAAGTAATTTGGATGCAGCATCATATATATCTTGCACTATTGCTTATAATCCTAAAATCAATGCTTAATTGTTGGTTTCCTTAGAAAATTTCCTTTCAACTTGTTTGCAGCAACTTTAAGTGCCAGACAGGATTCCATTAGTTGATATTGAGAAAAATATTTCTCCACTTGTTGTGTAATAACGAGGTAGTGATACTTCTTAATTGGGTTTATTTTTCTCATCATGCAGGTGGTGACACGAGCCTTATCAAGTCCACCTTTCAAAAATTATAATGTTTGGTGGTCTCTTTCCGACTCAAAATATGCTGGAACTGCATTATTCATCAAAAAGTGTTTTCAACCAAAGAAGGTCTCCTTTTCACTTGATGCAACAGGTGCCCATAAGTAGATAATTATTTTTTTAAGTGATTTCATTTCCATAAGGGAAAATCATGATGAAGATGAGCAGCATTTATGTTTAATACATTAAATTCAAATATACAATAAAACCAGCTCTTGGTGCCCTAGGAGATTCACACAATGATGAAGCTTTTTTCCTTTAGGAGAAGCAACCTTTGTACTCTCCCGCCCGACTGACACCGGTGGAGGAGAAAAAACAATTTATATCAATCAATTGCTACTTCAATTTGATCGGTGAATTTTTGGTTAATGGAATATTCTATTATATTCTGTGGATGGCCAATCGTGATGTTCGGTCTGGTTTAGAGGAAGAAGCAAAAGAAACTTGGAAGCAGTTGCTGTTTGTTTCTCTAGTTGCAGAGGAATTTCAACTAGGCAATTTTCAAGTTCACCCTTTTTCCTTACTAAATTTATCAGCCCAATGAGGATTACCTTCTACTCTTATTAGTTTTTTTTTTAAAAAAAACAAACTGAAAATTATAGAGATTGACAGGTCTCTGGTCGTCTTCTGCTAAAGTTTGACACTGTATTATGCAGCTGCTTGATAAGAATTTTTCCATTTAGCTAATAAAAAGATGTATACTTATTCGGTTTAGGTCTCATTGGAGTTTGCTTTAGAAGTATGTTCCTAGTTGACATACACATTGTGAATTTGGCATCTTAAATAGACCTTCAAAGAAATGAAAGGCATTAATATTATGTACTTCAAGGACGTCATGTTCAACTTGATGTAATACTCTATTTGTGATGATAACTCTCCTTCTCCTTACCCTTATCAGAAAAAAAAAAAAAAACTCCTTCACTTTACCAATATAAGTTTTTTTCCAATATAGGATCTTTATCATGTTTGTGTTTGGAACTACTTGAAGGCAAAGTAGATTTATATTGGTGTTTGTGTTAACTTCTAACAAGCTCCAGTCTTGAAAATGTGTCATCAATAGGAGTCATGCAGCTATATGCTAAATATTTCAGTTATTTTCAAAACAGACACTGACACTGACAACAATCTGACTTGTAGTTTGTCTCTCTCTGTCTCTCTTTCCCCTATTTGTCTTAATAAAATGCTTGATTCAACTGGCTAAAGTCGATAATAAACTTGAGAAGTGTTTGTATTCTTAGGTTCTAAGCATGAACCAGATGGTCGAGTTATTTTGGCTGAATTTGAGACATTCCGAATATTAAACACATACGTGCCAAACAATGGGTGGAAAGAAGAGGAATCTTCATTTCCGAGGAGAAGAAAATGGGATAAAAGAATGCTAGAGTTTGTTCTGGCAACTTCAGATAAACCCCTTATTTGGTGTGGTGATCTTAATGTAAGGTACAGCTCTGTTTGATTTTTATAATTCACTTTAGTTTGTGTTTTTATGTACTTGACTACATAATTATTTTTCTGTTACTTTTTTTCCTTTTCTCATTCTTTTTTGTCTCCCTGTATGTTATCTTTGAAAAAGTGAGGATTGTTGCCTTGCTAACAAATTATCATGAATACTTTTTGAAACTTGTTCAAAGGATGAGTTGTTTCTTGATGTTATAAAACTACACAGCTGTAAAGTCATAATGTTTCTGATCTCTTGCAGTTTCATTACTTCTGAATTTTGACAGTAAAAAATGACTGCTCATCATACATTTGAAACTTGTTCAGGAAATTTCTATGATACTCATCCTTTTTCTTAAATGTCTTCCCTGCAGTCATGAGGATATTGATGTAAGTCATCCAGAATTTTTCAGTGCAGCCAAGCTCAATGGTTACACTCCACCGAACAAAGAGGTAATATGCTATCATGACAACAATATTTCTCTATTGTCAATCAACATGCATATACTAAATACTACAAAGACTTCATCATTGTGGTGTGTCTATATCCCCTTTCCTCCTGAAGACTGTCCGGTGTCTTCAACCATGTGACTGGGATTCTTTTTCTTTCCCCCCATTGGGCTTGTAAATCTTTGCTCTGAATTGCTAAGCTATTTTCTTAACCTAGTGTTATTGGTGGGGACCCATGTCTGTTTGCATGGTTGAAGGAATAGAAGTGAATATCGTTATGCTGACGATATTCACTTCAATTCCTTCAATCATGCCACACAGATATGGTTTTCTTTATAAAAAAGTGTATCGTTAAAGCTCAATTGTGATTATGCCCACTACCTTTGCAGTATATGTGTGTTTGCTAATGTTTATGGAGACAGAATAAAATTGTTTTTGGGGATTGGAGGACCACAGTAATTTGATTGGAAGTGAGAGAGCAGAGTGTACAGCCCTAACATGTTAAGAGTTTGTTTATAGTTGCGTCTCTTGCCACAGTCAACAAGGTTGAGACTTCCAGCAAAGGCAATGCTCCAGGTGAACTGACCAGTGGCAAACAAGTTTAATATACTAAGGCACTTTAGAGAACCACATCGAAGGAACTTGGAAAAATGACCCTGTAACCTGGAGAGAGGGGATTTTCTCACTAATAATCCGATAACTCCAATAATCACAATTGAATCAAAAAGGGCCTGTAGTATCTCTGGAAGAAAAAAAAAGGTTCTTGTAAAACATTTTTTTTTTTTAATTCTCAAAAAAAAAACATTTTTACTCAAGAAAAATGCTCGTGAAGAACCATTGCTCTTATAAAAAAAAGCTTTCTGTTTCTATTCTGAAAATGTAATCACCAGAAATACCACTAAAAGATAATCTCTTGTGTGTCTAATATTTGTTACTTTTCAGTTGCTTGTATAAACAATATTACCACGAGGTGGTCGTGAAAAAAGCAATACAACCACTACTCCACTAGTAATTTCAGCTGTGACCTTCGGTATGAGTAGCCCATGATTATTATTTTTTTGATGGTTAAACAATATCATATATAAACAAGATGACTACACAAGTTGTATTATAACTGATAGGTTAAAAGCGTTCTCAATTTAATTTAAAACATATAGATAACTCTTCTTCTTCTGTGTATTCTTGTTCACACCAAAAATAATAAAGGACTAAGCATGTCATCTTTAACTTCTGTATAGAGTTCCCTTTATCTTCAAAGCATCTCTGATTCCTTCTATGAAGTCCACCAAATACATGTTGGGGCAATCCTCCATCTCGCTTTCTGACTGGATAGTCCTCCTTTTCTGTTCCAACTTATAAGAACATCAATTATGCTCTACTTGATGCCTCTCAGATTATTGAACATTCTCCATGGCTGGTCTGCGCATTTAGGGGTCGTTTGGTAGGCCGCATTAAAAGAAATAGTCCATGTATTATGTATGGTATTATTTAGTACTATGTTTGGTAGGAATTTGAGCCTATGTATAACTAATCCATGGATTAGTTATACATCCTACATGGAATTAGATGATGTATTACTAATACCTTCCATTTGGAGGTATTAGTAATACATACGATATAATACCATGGGATAAGTCACATAAAGACAAAACTATCCGTCAAATCATTTTAATTATTTTTTTCATTTTCTTGATTTTATGTTTTATATTTGTACTAGTAAATTTATTTAAATAAATTAGCTTACAAATTATTTAGAGAGAGTTGTTTGTTACTAAATATATCTAATACAAATCAATACAAATTTGAAATGTGAGTTATTTAACATTTACTAATTAAAAGGCAAATATATCACTAATTATTCGTATTTTGAACAATTTAAAAAATTACATACATATTAAAACTATAACTTGCAATTTTTATGTGTAAATGTAGATGGTTGATTCAATTTTACCATTGTTGACCGTCTTTTTAATTTTAAAAGTAGCTGGTTTATCTTTTTTAAATTGAAAATTGACATTTTGTGAGTGATCAATAGATGAAAATTATTTATCCTCAAATAATTCAAGTAGAAAATTGGAAACATGACAACAAAATTATTCTTCTCATAGCTAGTTAGAAGGCCATAAAAAAAAATATTTTCCGGCAATTATCTACCTTGACCCAATTACATAATAATTCAAGGGTATAATTGGAAAGAAGATTTTTAAAGAGTTTTAATCCAAACACAAGATGGGGTTGGAAACAATGAACCAAACACTTGATAAAAATAAACCCTGCATTACTTATCCCTGCACTACTAATCCCTTCGTTATTCATTTTTGTACCAAACGACTCCTTACAGTGTAAAAAGAGATGGTTGATTGTCTCTGTTTGCTCTCCACGTAAATACATCTGGAGCATAGTTGAGATCCTCTCCTTACTAGGTTATCCTGTGTTAGGACAGCCCCGTTTTCCATTAACCATACAAAGAAGTTTACTTTGTAGGGCATCTTTACATTCCATATCAACTCCATAGCCAGCAGTCCACCTGGTTGTTTGATCTGTTAAAATCTCTATAAGCTGATTTTACTGAGAATCTTCCTTGGCTGTCCCCTTTCCACACCATGCAGTCTTCATTATCAATCAATCCCTCTAAGGTATTTAGGAATTCTGTCGTTCTACCGATCTCCGAATCATTTAGGAGCCTTCTAAAGCTGAAATTCCACCCATTGTGTGACCACATTTCTTCCACAGTAGCTTCTTGATTCTGGCATAGATTGTAAATATCAGGATAACTTAGCTTCATTGGACATTGGCTTATCCAACTATTTTCCCAGGAGGATTCTTTTCTTCCAATTCCTACCTTTAAACTGGATCTGTTGAGAATAATTGGCCATAAATTCCTGATGGTTCACCATGCACAAAACCCATATGGATTATTCACTGGTTTCGTAGTCCGCTTGTTTTCCTCCCATATTTGTCTTTGATTACATCCACCCATAGAGAGATCTCTTCTGTGGCAAGTCTCCAATTCCACTTGCTTAGTAGGCTCTGATTTTGGGCTTTGAGGTTGCATATACCCAGCGTCCTTCCTTCTTACTGTCAATTAAAATTCCTACTTCACCAGGTGTATCTTCTTCTTCTCTGAGTTTCCCTCCCAGAGGAAATTTCCTCTCATGGCATTGATCCTCTTGGCTACACTTACAGGCATAGGAAATAAGGAAATCATGTATGTGGAAATAGTCCATGATTTTAGATGGATAGAATGTTTGCGAGACAGAAGTCTTACTGAAAAATCAGCATACCTGCCAGTCTGAAAGGGTTTTACTCCTATTGTTCTTTCGTGGTGCTGTGCTAATATTCTGTATTATGGAAAATTGGAAGCTTTCCATTTTTCATGCAACATCTGCTTATGTTTCCTGAATTTGCTTTCGTACTTGGCTGTTCCTCCTGCTATGTTGGATAAAAGTTTATAGGGTATGTTCCAATAGTCCTGGGTGAGATCGAAGCAGGACCTAGAATAATTTAAATTGCAATCATCTTGTGGTTATGTCTTAACATCCTGACTTTAAGTTATCATGCAGGATTGTGGTCAACCTGGATTTACCCTGGCTGAAAGGAGGAGGTTTGGTGCCATATTAAAAGAGTATGTAATTCTATTCATACTACTGAATTGCTTAAATATGTCATATATGATTGTGCAACATGAAGATAATGATTTGTTGTCACACTATGTGAAATGACTAATAGCTTCTACCAATCCACTTTTTCGTTAATGGAAAGTGGTTATCACTTCTTAGGGATTGTATATTCACTCTTCTGTTGGTATATTTGTAACATTGTGACAATAAATCTGCAATTCTTTTTCTCGTTTCGTTCTTTGCTGATGCTCTAGACATAACTAGTGTTTCTTTTAGTACTACCAGTGTATCAAATGTAACAAATCTTTCAAGAAATGTTTTAAAAATTTCATCTCAACTGAAACTAGAGTCAAGGGCATTAGAGAAGACTCAAGAAAACTGAGTACTTTTCTTTGGCAGGGAACTAAATCTGGCTCTCTGATCTATGTTCTGTGTTCAGCTTTCATTTGTAGAAGCAAGTCAATTGAGTACCATGTTTTGATAAGGGAGTTTGCTCTACCTCTCTGATCACCCTTTCATTTCCCCTTTTTTCTTTAAAAAAAATTGTTTTTTTCTTTGGGGCTCGCTAGCATCTATCACCTCCTTCTGTCTATTGCAGATGTTGAACTATTAGCGTTTATGAATTTATAATCTAACCACCGATCTAAATTAAATGTAAATGATGGATTGATGGTTAGTGTTAGAAGCTAAGTTGCTCCGACTTTCGGTGTTGCACCCGTTTCGACACGACGTGGTGTGGATGTGGGATCCATACCGGATTTGGTCAACCAATTTTGGGTACTTTGAACAAAATAGAGAAGATAAAAACAAAATCTAGAGTGAAACTGATGAAAACGGAATCGCTTGTATGTAGAAATTTCTATGTCAATCCTTTTCTTTTTATCTCCTTTTGGAATTCTCCTCTTGATTAACATTTTCTCCTCGGAATACCTTATAAGTTTTCCACATAACGTCTCATAATTTAGACATATAACTCTATTTCTATACGAATCCCCTCACCCGTATCCGTACCCCCAAATCTTAAAATTTAGAACATGAAGGATCCGGCCTCTAGATCCACACCCTTATCGGACAGCTAGCTTAGAAGCATGTATGAAGCTCACATGATTGCATAATATTGTTCAAAATCTTGTGTGGTTATGTGGTGTAAAGCTGTAAGCTGATGGAAGATTAATTTGAGAAGAAATGAAATTTTCCATTGGATAAAACCTGTGTAATCTCATTCCATTGTCTGGTTAAGTACTGTTATGTGATATTCCTATTTCTCAGAGGAAAGCTAGTGGATGCATATAGATTTCTTCACAAGGACACGGACATGGAATGTGGCTTCTCGTGGTCAGGAAATCCTGTTGGGAAGTAAGTGATTTACTGTACTGTATTCGTAAGTGCTTCCATGGGAACATGTTCTAGTCAAAGTAGTACTTTGTTTTACCACCACCATGTTATTCGTTCTTATTCTTTGGTCCTCTATAGGAACTGATGGTTCAGATGATAACATTACTTGCAGGTATCGCGGGAAAAGGATGAGAATAGATTACTTTATCGTATCTGAGAAAATGAAAGACAGGATTGTTTCATGCAAGATGCATGGACGAGGAATCGAATTGGATGGTAAGTTAATCTCAAAATGAAACAATACATGAACCTAACGGCTGCCAAGAAATTGTCAAAAAGAAGTAAATTTGTGACCTCAAAACGTTTACTAATATTCTATGATCGTCATAATTGTTACACTAGCAGATTTCACTTCATTTTTAGGATCTCATCGTTCCTACTATAAACCAGTAGCATTTGTTTGTGTGTGATATGAAGTCTCACTAACGTTAGCATCTTTCACGTATGCAGCTGGTGTTATTGTCGTTAACTGTGTGTTTTTCTTCTTCATGCCTGTTATTTTGCCGCGTATCTAAAGCTTGATATTTTGTATGAATGGTAGGTTTCTATGGGAGTGACCATTGTCCAGTATCCCTTGAACTCTCTGTGAAGGATGATGCAGATACCAAACAAGGATGAAATGATTATGTTTAGACCCTAGTTCTTCGTACTATATATTTCATGCTAAAACACTACTTGCTGTTTTTTTTTTTTTTTGGAACCCTCGGATAACCCGCGACCATTACAACCTCTGTCACAGCCTGTGCCCTGAGCACTTCGTGCGCACGGGGTAAACCCCACTTGTGTAACGTGCTGATCTTATTAGGGGTAATTTTCTAGTCCCAACTCCTAATCCCCTAGATTAAGCCTATTAATTTAATGACAAGATTTGGAACACAGATAATGATGGTTTTGTCCTTTTTAGTGTGAAAATTTCTTGTTTTTCTTCCTTCCGAATTTACAGACTAGAAGCGTTACAAAAATACTCAAGTTACAATTTTTATAATTAAAAAAACATTTTTTTCATAGGGAAAAGCCAAAGCCAAAGAAGTTTTGTCACTGTATGTCAGCTTAGAACCTTTTTCTATTCTTAGTATATTTTTTTTTGTTAATTTGTTCATTTGTTTTTATTTTTATTCTAAGTGGAGGACCAGGTAATGATTAATTAATCAAGGTTAGGATATCACTGATGATTAGAAACAATATATTAAACCTAATATTGATGATTAGACAAACCGCAGTATTGCCATTTTCAAACTCGTACAATAAACCCTTGTCGCCTGATTCTTTCTCAAAATTCTGCACATAGTGGGAGCGTAATGTCGTAACAAGTTTATAATGTTTTTAGTTACAAAAGAAAAAGAAAAAACTTTTTAGATTTTCTGGGAAGTCTAACTTAAATATCCAAAAAAAATCAAGAGGAAAAAAAACAGAAGTGGAAACTTAATAGATTTTTTCCACAATTTCAGGTGATTTACTGTTTTTGACATTCATGATTAATATTTTAGTCATTAATTTGACTTCAAATCTCATTTTATTATAATTATAATTAATTAGACAAACCTAAACGTATTTGGTTAAGAACGTATTTGGTTATAATTTCTTCTTAAGGGGAATATATTCATTGATTTAAAGAACCAATTACTTTGCTCTGTTGGCCACCAAAATAAGCATATTAGCTTGATACCCACTTCCCCAATTAATTGATTAATACCAAATCAATGAATTATAAGATATGTGTCATTTATATACGTATTTACCGCTTAATTATGAGTAAGTAATATGTATTCTCATTATTAAAGTTAAATTTTGTAATTGGATATAAACACTAAAGATGAATACTTATGACAATAAACAAATGGTTTTTAATGTATACGTAATACAAATTTTATGCCATTGTGCAATTTGCACGCACTATTAATTAGCTACGTCAACATTTTTGTTTTTTTGGTTAAATAGATGCTTATATATATAAAAATAAATTAAGGTTAAAAACAATATTCATTATTTGAGGTTAAATATTTAAAGGTCGTATTCAATTTCTATAATTGCGTGTCTGACCTTTCTTAAGTTCCATAAAAGAAAATTTTATTTATGCCGTTTGCCTACCAATAAACATTTTTTTTATAATAATGTTATTTGCTTCAATATTCTTTTAATTACTATAGTTACATATTTTGTTTTAAAAAACATAAAATATTGTATAACAATAAAAGATCGATTCCAAGTTAATGAAATATTATTATAAATAATAATTGTTATAAAAAAGGTTTCATTATATAACAATATTATCTACTTTTATTATTATAAAGATAACTCAACTAAATATCATGTTCTTAAATCAGTGAAAAATATCCTATTAAACCAGTTGTCTTTTCCCTCAAAAAGTATTTACAGTATTGCCACACTTAAGAGTGATGATTTGTGTTATAAAATAATAAAAATACATTACTTAATAATTACTAGAATATCTTCAAACTCAATGAGGCAACAAACGAGTAATTATTGGTCTCCTTAAATTGTGAAGCTGGTCAAATTTATTTATTTATTTTTAGTTAGGGGTAGAGGAAAAGAAAAATGAAGATTAGATTCGTGAAGAATCGAACAAGGTGAAAGTTTAGATATTTAATCAATTAAATTATTAATATTTTTAAAGATGATTAAATTTTATTTCTAAAATTTGGGCGTTTATATTGTTTGTTATATATGAGGTCTAACTTTAACTCACAATTAGAAATAATATTCCATTTTTTTTAACTTCTAAAGAAGCTCCAATTTAAAGTATAATAGAAAGTAATTTTTAATAAAGGTATATTATGACAAGTGGAATTAATTTATTTTACGTGAGAGCTCAATTTATTAAAAGGACAAATAAATCGGTTAACTAGTCTCGAAAGTGAGTTTTTTTTATGATTCTGAAATTCCTTTGATTAAATAGCAAGTCGATAGTTTCATAAGTCAAAGAGGCGCGTGAGGCGAGAATGGATGTGAACCGGATGAGAAGTCTTAACAATTACAATGAAAAATAATTTTTAACGGTAACTTAATATTTTGAAATGCAGGAACTTATTCATTTTACTCGAAAGCTCAATTAATAAAAAGGGCTAATAAATTTGCTAATCAATTCCGAAAGATAGGTCTTTCTTTATGATTCTGAAATCTCTTTGATTAAAAACAAGTCTATCATTTCGCAAGTCAAACAGGCGCGTGAGACGAGGATAGATGTGAACTTAATAGAAAGTCAAATGATTTTAATGAAAAGTAATTTTCAACGATAACTAAATATTTGACATGTGGAAACTTATTCATTTTATACTGAAGCTCAAAAAATGAAAAGGGCAAACTGACAAGTCTAAAAGTAAACCCGAACTAAAAGATAAAATAAAATAAAGCAATTTCGAATAGTAAAGTTATAATTTTAGGCAAGTTATATATTTAGTTGATCGGTCTAATTATATTTGCTGGTTATTATTTTGATAGAAGTCCGATAGTTATAGGATTGGCAAAAGAGTGAATATAGTGAAACCACAGTGTCATTTTCAAGAGTTTGCTGTAGAAACACAAATAAAAAAAAACCCACTCACAATTTATTTGTTTTACTTCTCTCCCCTGCTCTGCCCCTTTTTTTCTATCCTCTGTTTTTTTCTTTTTTGGCACAAAGAACAGAGGAGAAAT
>JAJOOS010010296.1:0-16154 GCA_029582725.1 Solanum chiquidenum
ATGGAAAGGCGATCTTATATCCATAGGGAATTTTTAGGATTGAGTTAATTCTTTAGAAGTCCTATTTTTCCAGATATTCCATTCATCTTATGAAGATGTATCGTGATCTGAGGTAACATTATTGGTGTCGTGTTATGAAGATGGACATTGCACCGTTCGTGGCTAGGTGTTTGAACTTTCAGCAGGTGAAGTACGAGCACTAGACGCCAAGTGGTTTGACCCAGTGACTACCCATTTTGGAGGTGAAGTGGGAGCGCATAACCATGAACTTTGTTGTAGGATTACAACATAGTCTTTGAGGTTTTGATTCTACGTGGGTTATCGTGGATTTATTGACCAAGTTGGCATACTTTCTACCAGTTCGGACTACCTATAATTTAGAGAGATTGGCACATATTTAACTTAGAGAGATTGTACATTTGCATAGGGTTACGTTCTATGTCATCTTAGATCTTGGTACTCAGTTTATATATCATTTCTGGAGGTCTACTCTGATAGAGTTTGTTACTCATGTAGACCCTAGTACAACTTTTCATCCTCAGACATCAGTCAAAGAGGACTATTCAAGTTTTAGAGGATATGCTATGGTCCTGAGTTATTGATTTTTGTGATCAGTGGGATCACTCATTTGGTTTGGTGCAGTTTTTATATAATAATAGCTACCATTCGAGATTTTAGATGGTTCCCTTTGAGGCATTACATGTTTTAATGGTGGGTTGGTTTGATGCATTAGAGGTTAGGCCATGAAGCACTGACTTTTTTTAGAGAATCTATGGATAGTTTCAGTATGATCCAAGAGTACCTCCGTACGACCACGTGTTGGCAAAAGAGTTATGCTAACCGAAGGCTGTGACCTTTAGGGTTCATGGTTGGTGACAAGATTTTTCTGCGACTGTCTCCCATGAGGGGCGTGATAAGATTCAGGAGGATGGGGGCAAGCATATCATCAAGTTCATTGACTCTTTTGAGATTTTGAGGAGGGTTAGAGAGTTAGCTTATGATATAGCATAGCCTCCTACTCTTTTGAGTGTTTATCATGTGTTCCATGTCTGTATGTTGAGATAGTATATGTCTTATTAGTCTCACGCGCTTAACTGGGAGTTTGTTCAGCTTTGTGAGTCCTTGAGTTTTGAGAAGGAGCCTGTGACAATTCTACACAGACAAGTGAGGTAGTTTCATTCTAAGGAGATCCCTTCTGTGAAGGTTCAATGGAGGCATTGTCTTATCGACGAGGCCACTTGGGAGTCCATGCTTGACTTGCATCCCTGTTATCCTCATATTTTTTAGCATTCATATATTCCCTTTGTTTTAATTTCATGGATGAAAGTCCTTTTAGTAGTGGATATTTTAATGACCATGAGGTCATTTTTCTTTTATTGGGTGTTTTTACTATTTTTCCCCTTCCTTAACTTTCTTATAGTTTCTTGTGGTGTGGGTAAGGGTAGAATGCTTCTCGATGAATTTGGTTGAGTTTAGTGTGAGTTTTTATGTTTTTGGTATAAGTATGCTTAAAGAGTTAACTTTAGTCATCATCCGAAGACTTTGATGTCAGATCAAAATTTTGTCAGTTCCATCAGCTTTGTAAGGGTTATATTGGTCTAGGTTGATGATTGGTTTGGGTTTTTAGGCTTTCATTTGGTGTTGGTGCGAGTAGGAATTTTAGCCTTGCAGTTTTCCTTAACTTGTTGACTTATGTCAACTTATTTGGTATTCGCTCAAAATCAAATTTCTTCAACGTGGTAAGCTTCGAAACGCCGAGTTTGGTCTAGAACATCCTCTGGTTTGGTTTATAAGGTTTTTTGGCTATCATTGATGAATATTGAATTTTGTTTGTTATTTCTTTGATAGTGTTGATTTTTGTCAACATTTTCATGAGAGAGCCTCTGTTTGTTTTTTTGTCAATTCAATTGAGTATGAAATGTTGATTCGAGTCTAGTAGTATACTTGGTTTGTGTCGACGGAATTCTGAATGAGTTTTGGACACCTAAGGAAGGATTTTTTGCCTTAATGATTTTGTTGATCCAGTGTTCCTGGAGCAGCCCTGATTCATTCATCACGTTCACGGGCCCTTGGTCACATTTGTGATGACCTACCTCCCAGATCTTTGCATTCATGGAATATGTGTCGGATCGCGGAGAGTAACTTCCCATTGATTTCACGATTGCAAAAAGTAATTCAATGTCCAACAGTGTCTTTTTAAAAGAAGAGACAACAACCAAAACCCCTATTTCCAAATGGGATTTTTGGGGATTTTGGGAGCATTTCATGTCAATTTCTGGTTATTCTTGTTGGAGCGTATCGTAAAAGTTAGTGGGCTCGTTCTGGGGTATTTGAATCGTCCATTTCTCTTTGTAATTTCCATAACTTCCTCTTTATTTCCCTACTTTGCACATTTGAGCTAAATTAAATGTTAGTCTTGGTTTGGCTTGATCGGAACTTGATTTTATGCTCATCATTGGTGCACAAGTTCCTTGAGTGGTTTGAGACATTGTGATTGAGTCAATTTTTCGCTTCATGCACATGTCCCACTTTTTCTTGTCGGTGTTTTCTTTTTATTTGGAATCCCTTTATTGATTATTTCTTTGTAATGATTGTTTTTGTGTTCCTTAGGTGTTTTGAATAGCTTGGCACCACTCCAAGGCTCTTCGGTAGGGCAAGGCTCTCGAGTAATTTTTTCGAGAGCGTGTATTCGGTTGTGGTCTCTGCTTCGTAGATTTAGCTCTTTTCGATTGATTATAATTGAGTAGTATCATATGATTTGGTTAATCCTTAGGATTATCTTAGGTTTTGATCCCTAGTTGATTTATGACCATTGTTCAGTTGTTTAGGTAGTTTTAGTCGAAAGCCTTAGTTTAGGTTTCCCTTATTCTTGTTGACTAGTATCCATAGAAATCCTCATAGGTGGCGTGAAACTTATAATTGTTGTGTTTTGGTTAGTTTTGATCAATTTGTATACATTGCTAAATTCTTGAATTTATGATTTCTTTCTCATTTATTGAATTGCTAGGGTTAAGGTCGTGACCTAGAAGCAGGAGTTCCAACTTAGTACTCTCTAGCGTGTTGGGTATTCTTCCCAGTTTTGTTTGCATCAAATGAGTTAATTGTGATGATACCTGAGAAAGGTTGTACTTTAGGGATCATATTTGATGGAAATGACTTGGTTTTAAAAAAGGCTAAACCTGACCTTAATGAGTTGAAAGTCTTTAAGACCCGTTTTATTTAAAAGTGATTATTTGTAAATTTTCGGATGCTTTTACTCTAATGAGCCCGATGTATCATTTTGGGCGCCCCGCTAGGTTAGGTCGGGTCACAATCTGTCATCTAAATTTATATTAATGGTAAGCTTGAGGTTCCATCTCGGGCGGCCTGTGGATATATATATATATATATATATATGGGTTAGTTTTTTTCGGTTAAGCATGAGGTATCATTCTAGGCGGCTCGATATTTCTTCCGAATTTATGGATTTCATTACTTGTTGTTTACACTACATCATCGTGTGAGTCATGTTTCAGCTGTATTGAGTGTATTATGATTTATGCATACCTTATAACTTAATCTTTGATAGTATTTGACTATCCTCTATCTTTTATTTGTTGTTTAGATTCTTCCCTTGTCTTTTAGTTTAATTTCTTCCTGCAATTTATTAATATTTGATCTTTCTGAGCTCGATCGTCCAATAATGTGTGATCAGTACCCTGTGTTTTGGTATCATAGCGCATTTCTATATCTCTTTTTGATGGAGCACCAAGTAAGAGCCATCCTAAGTGAGTGTTGGATCATCCTCCGCCGTCATAGAGCCGAATCGTGGTGACCTCCTGGCGTCAAGAGACTTGCTATTTTTCCTCTTTTGCACAAACTTGTGTTTTGACTTTTTGATTAGTTAGCTATTTGTATTTATGACCTTCTCTACATAGTAGATCTTATATAGGTGATACCAGGTCCGGGGATTGATTCTTGTGTTAGTTTTTTCTTCTCAGTTCTTTTTGACATGTTTTGTATATTTTGTATCCTAATAGTTATTTACGATGTGGACCATTCATTTATTTTGCTTCTCTTCCCTCACTTTGTATTTTTATTATTTGATTGTTGCCTTCCAAAAGTTTTATTTGTGTTAAGAATTGTCAACTTGAAGGGCTATAGTGAATGCCATCATGACTCTATTTTCGGGTCTTGAAAAACAATATAAGGTGAATTGCATTTATGACAAATTTATTAATAAACTGAAAATTCTATGAAAAGCTGAAGAATGCATTGTGGAATTCTCATAATTGTCATTAATTATAATCTAGAGTGATGTAGAAAAATCTAGCATAATTTCAAAATGTGCACACTTATTACTTGTTTTAAGCTAATTTTATAATTTTACCTTTTTTTAATATTGAACAATTTTTTTTTGATATAATATATATATATGCATGATTTAATATTAGTAGTACATAAGATATACAATAGCAATATTTTTTTCTCAATTATTTTTGTGCCTCACTTTTTTGTTGTTTACCTCTTTATTTCTCAAACTTGTGTGTTGTAGTTCTTTTGAGTCAAAGAGGAGGAGGAAAGGACAAAGGTAGAGACAAGTGAAGTGAAAAAAAGTTTTTTTTTTCTCTGATCTAAACAATTGATTCAAATCTCTTTTTTTGTTGATAGATCTTCCGATACTTTTGTTTTTACGAGCTTATCTCAAAAGGTGAGTTAATTAAGAAAATGGAGCATATCTTGTTTGTGTATTTTTTTTATAGAAAAAAACTTTTTTTTGTTGTTTTGTTTTTGTAGCATGAAGAGATTAAGAGATGACTCTCTATTTGGTTTTTTCCACAGAGATTCGTAATGTCTTTTCCTTCTATTCATTTTTCTAGAGGTCGATTTTTTATGTTCATGACTTGTTTCGATGAATTATTGATAAATTAATTATTTTTAATTCCTCAATGATGTATGTTCTGTGTATCTTATTGAGAAAGATATGTTAGATGACATTTTTTGTCATAACTTAACAACTTAGAGTGTCTAATATCAGTTTTTTGCCTACTACACCTAATTATAAGGCATCATTGAAGATCGAGACTGAAGTTTTACCTATGTTTTGTTTATTGCTCAAACATAGCAACAAAACCACTATTTCTTTGGTTGTATCATATTAAAGTATTTGTTTGTTTTATTGAGATATTAAAAGCTTTTCTTTTATCCAAAAAAAACATTAACTTAATGTGGATGAGAGTATAACATTACCGTGTATTATTATATTTGACAAACAAATTTTATTTTATATTTTTAGCTATGGTTCTATGTGTCATAGTCAATCATAAGTTTCTGAAAGTGGTCTGGGTATATTAGTGGTGATAGTGGTGTTGACATAGCTGGTGCTAGTAAGTCAAAGATGACAATTGATGAGGAATTATCTTATATGAACCAAGTTAAGGGCAATTTTTCAAATAATAGGGAGAAGTATATCATGTTCCTTGTTGTTATGAGGCACATTAAGAGCAAATGTTTTGCTGCTAAAATTTGCCTATTGGCAATTGTCATTAATTTTTATTTTGATTTCATGATTTATGTGGGAATAAGTCTTGGATATTTCTCAGAGAATTAATGATGTTGGTTTCATAGAAAAATCAAAAGATTTATTTAAACAATATCCTAGTTTTCTCTCTATTTTAAATCTTTTTTTGCCAAGGAGCTATGAAATAATCCTTAATGATAAAGAAGAAAAACATATTTTATGGAGCAAGCACTCAGTTTTGCAAAAAAAGTTAAGGTTACATTTATGTTACCTTATGATTTTAATAATAAAAGGTCTACCTTTTTATTCATTAAAAAACTTTACTCCTAACTTATTGTCTCATAACTTGTTGCAGGAACAATTAGATTATTATAGTGAACTCATAGATATTTTTTCCATGTTTTAAAAAGCGTTCAAGAATGCCAATGAGGTTTAAGATAAAGTGATGTTTCGAGTACATAGATCAATCACATTATCAACTCTGTCCATTTCAATCCTAGCTGTAAAATGTTACGTTAATATCTTCACCATGTTGCCCATGGGTAATCTATCAAACATTTTTAAGGAATTATTTTTCTTCTTTAATATATTACATATTGTTGTAATAATGAAAAATTATAATTTTAATACATACCAAAAATTTATAAAAGACCAAATAAAGTAATTGAAACATAGTAAGGAATTGGCGGATAGGGGCATGAGCCATATTTTATCCCAATTAATTTTAACCGAGATAATTTTTTAGTGAGTTAGTAATTAAACTATTTTTAACTGAAATTCAGATATATTTAGCATAACCGACCAATTTGGTAGAGATACCTACTTGAGTAATCATGAGAAGAGTTTAGAGTTTAGATCACATAAAATTTAGTTAGAAGAAACGTGATGACTTAACCTTCTTTCCATTTCAATAAGATTGAAATGACGATAAACTTATCCCTTAACAAAAATATCTGATTTCATTTGGTAAAAACATTTAAATGACCATCATAAAGTCATCCAATTCAGCATTATAGAGTAATTCATATATACAATACGATATAATAAAATTCTTCCATGCAAAAATTGAAGTATAATTTTAAACATTAAATATCTAACAGAGTCTTATACTTTTGTGAGAAAACAATTGACCGCATAATTGTTTCAAAAATATAAGGTCAATTTCATTTTATAAATTTATTAGTAAACTCAAAATTCTATAGAAAAGACTAACAATGCATTTGTGCAATTCTCATAATCGTGGTTTATTGTAATCTAGAGTGACGTCAAAAAATTTAGCAAAATTTTAAAATGTGCACACTTATTACTTATTTTAAGCTCATTTTAACATTTTTCTTTTTTGAATATTGAGAAAATTATATTCATAAGATATATATATGTGCATGATTCTCCATTGGAAGTACATACGATATACAATAGCAATTTTGTTTTCTCAATTCATTTTTTTGCCTCACTTCTTTTCCCCAAGTAACCATCATACCCAGTCAACTCCTAGCCAGCTAGCAAGAATGGAAATCAATATAGGCCGCCCAGCTAGTCAGTCCACTCTCAGGGGCGTTAGTCGACCAGCTAGAAAGAATGACCCGGGGGTGTGTCGACTCCAAAGAGGATGTCAAGTAGGCTCCAAGTGTCATGACCAAAAGTTCATCCTGGACGTGACATGGCCTATAAGACCCTGAGAAGACCTACACAAGAAACTTAGCATACATCATACAAGATAATATAATTAAAGAGTTCAAAAGACAGTTTATATCATAAATGTTCGACAGGAAAAGGAAGTGGAACTCTAACATAGTTTCAAAGCCTTCTAGTAACAATACTGATTGGGACGTTACCCATACATCACATACAAAGATTCTCTAATGGTAAAATAGATGTCAAAGGTCAAACACACCTTTTCAATAGGAAAACATGGAAAACTGGATGTACTGATGCCAAATAATTAAGCAAATCAAGCTCACAAGCAACTTTACAAATACGCCTCAAAATATGATATGTGCCTATATATTGAGGACTAAACTTCCGTTGCTATACAAACCTCATGACACCCTTCATAGGTGAAATATTCAAGTAAACTCAATCATCAACATCAGAGTCGAGATCTTTTCTTCTAACACCGACATAAGACTTGTGTCGACTTTGAGCTGTTTCCAGCTTTTCTCTTATAAATTGAACCTTTTTCGTAGCCTGATGAGTCCACAAATTAGACTCATTTAGGGCTATATTTTAATAGAAATTGTGTCCTCAAATGCTTATTTTATCTCAATATATGATGAAAACACTTAAGTTTCAGATATTTGAAGTTTGAAGGAAAGCATGGACACTACGTCACAAAAAAGGAACGAAGAGGGCGAAAAAGAACGAAGAAATGAGGGCCTGAGGATCGCCAAGTCCACTTGTCAAGCCACCGAAGGGTTTTACTTCACCTTTTGTTCCAGTGTGTTGAGCCCTGAAAGAAAGGATCAAGTCGGCGGAAAAAGAAAGCAGTCGGTGCATCGCTGAGAAGTTCCGCGAGGTTGTACCATGTCGCCCAATGACCCAGATTACGACGATGCTGAAGGATGGTGCAAGATAGCGATGAACTACACCAAAGGGCGAATCGCTGATTTTGACTAATATTGTCGAATCATCCGCTGCATCACAGATTTGTGAAAACTATAAATACTCGCTGAGAGTTGTAGTTTAGTATCAAATTTTTAGTGTGGAACAAATTAATATAATTTTAGTACTTTTTATTTTTGCTCTGAGTTTGAGAGAGTTTTGAAGACTTGATGAAGAATAGAGTTTCAACTCTAAGGATTTGGACTTGGGTGTCTTGGAATTTTCATTCTTAGCCTATAACAAGACTTAAATCTTCATACCCATTTGAATGCAAGCTCATTTAGGTATAAATTTCTATCTCTTTGTATGTGGCTAAAAACCCCAATTCTTGGGATGTGATTTAGTGAATATGGGTTAAGATTGTTGTTGGGTCTTGCTTGCTGATAGATTAGATGTAGTTTAATGGTAATTTCCTCTAGTAGTTTTGGATGAATTTAACAAATTTGTAGTTGGAAATACAAGTTTATTTATGTGTTTTCGGCTTGCTCGAGAGAGAAGTCGTGAAACCAAGACTACTAGATTGATGGTCTAAGGAGTGGGTCGACATGAGGTTTAGCTCGAGAGAGTGAACCCTAGTCCCATATCCTAACATTCAGCTCGAGAGAGTGAGTGGGATAAGATGTAGGTTGGTCTTCATACGGCAAGTGGGTGTCCGAGAGGAACCCATTTGAAACGGGGTAAGTTGCTCGAGAGAGAATTTATTCCCACATAAAGCTTAGCCTAGTCACTATTACTCTATAAAAATTCTATTGAAAGCATGTACCCAATAATTTATATTAACCCGTATTCCGGTCACATCCCAAGAATCCCCTCTAAATATATAGAAATCTTTGTTTATTTTGTTGTTTTTACTTACTTGTGACAAAACCCCTATTTGATATTTGACACTTTTGTGTCACCCCCTTAATTTAAAATATTTTTAATCGTTAATATATTTAGCTACGACTAATTAGAATAAATTTTATTTTTCTATTAATTCTCAAAACCACTCCCTTGGGACTCGACCCCAACCCTTGGTTGGGTTATTATACTATTGCACGATCATAGAAACTTGCACCGGAAGTTGTGTCGTTGATTACACAAACATCAAAATGGCGCCGTTGCCGGGAAGTGGTGTTATTTGAGAATATTTAGATTAATAGAATTTTTATTCTTCTTAGTTATAATTCTACTTACTTTATTTTAAGTTTTGATTTCCTTGTGCTGATATTGTTAGGAATAAATTGAAGATGGATGATGGAAATGGTGGAAAATTGTCTTAGTCGGACCAAGAAGTCGAGAGGGACTTCACGTTGACCGCACTGGTGACTCAACTGAACAATTTGTCCATCAAAATAACAGAGGTGGAAACCTAGTGCAGCCGCCAAGGGAGGTATATACCTCCTCATGAGCGAAACAACTCTACTGACAATGAGAGTAGACGTGTCGAAGAAACTCTGCTACTCATTCTCCAAAAAGTCACTGAGCAAGATTGAGTGCTGAAAGAGATGAAGGAGGGCATTGAAGTGTTAAATAAGATGGTTGGCTCTCACTCCAGATCTATTCACCTGCTCGAGAACCTCGTGGCTTATGAGTTGCCTCATCTCTACTCTACTAAGATAGAGGGGTCACCTGGTGGTGCTAAGGTCGACCCCAAAAATAGAATGTGAATGAGGAGAGGTATTGTGCCACGACGTAAACTAAGGCACTTCTTTGGAGGCAACCCAAGGTTTTAAATGCTTTAATTTTCTTTTATAAATAATGGTGTGTTAGTGGTGCAGGTTTGAATGAGGAAAGCAGTGAAAAATACAGATTGGCAAGAAAATTGACAGTCGGTGGATCACCGAATAAGTCGGCGAGCCAGAATTGACCAGTCGTGTGGCCCAATTTAAGTTCAAGACAGAGCCTGTAAAACTCGATAAACCTACGAATCCTTTCGGCGCGTCGCCGACCAGGCCGGTGACCTCAATTAAGACCGCCGACTTGACCCCCAAGAAACTGAAGAATTTTAGCAATCGACGGGAAACTGACCACTCGGCGAGTCACCGAGTGGATCGGGGAGTGTGACTAACGTTGCCTAATGGGCGCGAACTGGACGGTTTATAATGGCCAAGAGACTCAAAATTTGAAATTCTTCACTTTCCCTCGCTCTTGAATCTCCTAAACTCACACTAAGGTAGTATTTTCTTTATTTTCGCATTTTTCTAGCATCTTAGTTTGTTGATTTGTGCTCGGAATTAGAATACTTTGCAGCCTAGCTTTTCAATTGTGTTTAATCAGCATAAAAGGTTAGTTTTTCAAACCCTGAGTTTATTTTATTGAAGTTCGTAATCATTTGCTATGATCATATTGCAATGATGTGCATTTCTCTGGTAGGAATAGAATCCTTAATTGCCTATTTTTCATTAGACAAATCTTGCCCGTATTGTTTGACTGTCCAATGCCTGTAATAATTGTGATTTTTAATAAGTTTGGTTATGATTGTGTGTTGTTAGATTGATTGGGTGAAGTCTGAGTAGCCCACATTTGCGCTAAATGTTTTAAATTTGCTCAATGATAGAGTGGGTGACACCACTCGTAAGAGCAAATATCATCAAATGGCCGAATGCGGCAAATCCAGGAGAAATCTGAGTATCCCGGGGTGATGGGTAGTATGGGTCTTGTTTGAATTTCATTTGTGCATGCTTTGATTTTGCTTTTGGGTATTGCGGGGTTGAATTCAACCAGGTGGATAAAAATGGGCACGTTGAGTCATTCGGCGAGCTGAGTCGAGCTCGCCGAACCACTCGGCGGTTCGCCTATTTAATTCATCTCGCCTTTTAATGTGGCGTCAAATTTGTGGTTTGAGTCTGTAACTTTCGGCGAGAAACCTGAGTTCGCCGAAATGCACTCGGCGAACCGCCGAAAGCACTCTTGATCGCACTTTGCTTATACCCCTGAAACCCTTTCGCACTGTAACTTTCAGTGGACAAACCCTTGATCACCGAAAGTAGTCGACAATTCACCAAAAGGACTTTTCTATCACCGATTTGCCTTAATTTTTTAGCGAACCTCATCGGCGAGCCAAACTTAGCTCGACAAAGTGAGTCTATTGGCCATTATAAACCGATCCAGTTCGGTGACCTCGATTAAGACCACCGACTTGACCCCCAAGAAATTAAAGAATTTTAGCAATCGACGAGCAACTGACCACTCGGCGAGTCACCTAGTGGATCGGCGAGTGTGACTAACGTTGCCTAATGAGCGCAAACTGGACGGTTTATAATGGCCAAGAGACTCAAAATTTGAAATTCTTTACTTTCCCTCGCTCTTTAATCTCCTAAACTCACACTAAGGGAGTATTTTCTTTATTTTAGCATTTTTCTACCATCTTAGTTTGTTGATTTGTGCTCGGAGTTAGAATACTTTGCCGCCTAACTTTTCAATTGTGTTTAATCAGCATAAAAGGTTAGTTTTTCAAACCCTGAGTTTATTTTATTGAAGTTTGGAATCATTTCCTATGATCGTATTGCAATGATGTGTATTGGGCCTCTCTGGTAGGAATAGAATCCTTAATTGCCTATTTTTAATTTGAAAATTCTTGCCCGTATTGTTTGACTATCAAGTGCCTGTAATTTTTGTGATTTTTAATAAGTTGGGTTATGATTGTGTGTTGTTAGATTGATTGGGTGAAGTCTGAGTAGCCCACATTTGCGCTAAATGTTGAAAATTTGTTCAAAGATGAAGCGGGTGACACCACTCTAAAGAGCAAATATCATCAAATGGACGAATGCGGCAAATCCAAGAGAAATCTGAGTATCCCGGGGTCATGGGTAGTATGGGTCTCGTTTGAATTTCATTTGTGCATGCTTTGATTATGTTTTCGGGTATTGCGGGGTTGAATTCAAGCAGGTGGATAAAAATGGGCACGTTGAGTCATTCGGCGAGCTGAGTCGAGCTCGCCGAACCACTCGACGGTTCGCCTATTTAATTCATCTCGCCTTTTAATGTCGCGTCAAATTTGTGGTTTGAGTCTGTAACTTTCGGCGAGAAACCTGAGTTCGCCGAAATGCACTCGGCGAACCGCCGAAAGCACTCTTGATCGCACTTTGCTTATACCCCTAGAACCCATTCGCACTGTAACTTTTGGTGGACAAACCCTTGATCACCGAAAGTAGTCGACAATTCACCAAAAGGACTTTCCTATCACCGATTTGCCTTAATTTTTTAGAGAACCTCATCGGTGAGCCAAACTTAGCTCGACAAAGTGAGTATCTTGGCCAATATAAACCGATCCA
The DNA here is from genome assembly GCA_029582725.1 of Solanum chiquidenum. Lineage (NCBI taxonomy): Eukaryota > Viridiplantae > Streptophyta > Magnoliopsida > Solanales > Solanaceae > Solanum > Solanum chiquidenum. Next base: position 12,358 of record JAJOOS010010296.1, read on the forward strand.
GTTCGGTGGCCTCGATTAAGACCAGTGACTTTACCCACCAAGAAACTGAAGAATTTTAGCAATCAATGGGCAACTGACCACCCAGCGAGTCACCGAGTGGATCGGCGAGTGTGACTAACATTGCCTAATGGGCGCGAACTGGACGTTTTATAATGGCCAAGAGACTCAAAATTTGAAATTCTTCACTTTCCCTCGCTCTTGAATCTCCTAAACTCACACTAAGGTAGCATTTTCTTTATTTTAGGATTTCTCTAGAATCTTAGTTTGTTGATTTGTGCTCGGAGTTAGAATACTTTGCCGCCTAGCTTTTCAACTGTGTTTAATCAGCATAAAAGGTTAGTTTTTCAGACCCTGAGTTTATTTTATTGAAGTTTGTAATCATTTGCTATGATCTTATTGCAATGATGTGTATTGTGCCTCTCTCGTAGGAATAGAATCCTTTATTGCCTATTTTTAATTTGAAAAATCTTGCCCGTATTGTTTGACTGTCAAATGCCTGTAATTTTTTTGATTTTTAATAAGTTGGGTTATGATGGTGTGTTGTTAGATTGATTGGGTGTAGTCTGAGTAGCCCACATTTGCATTAAATGTTGAAAATTTGATCAATGGTAGAGCGGGTGACACCACTCTTAGGATCAAATATCATCAAACGGCCGAATGCGGCAAATTCAGGAGAAATCTGAGTATTCCGGAGTGATGGGTAGTATGGATCTTGTTTGAATTTCATTTGTGCATGCTTTGATTTTGTTTTTGGGTATTAAGGTGTTGAATTCAAGCAGGTGGATTAAAAATAGGCACGTTGAGTCATTCGGCGAGCTGAGTCGAGCTCCCCGAACCACTCGGTGGTTTGCCTATTTAATTCATCTCGCCTTTTAATGTCACGTCAAATTTGTGGTCCGAGTCTGTACCTTTCGGTGAGAAACCTGAGTTCGCCGAAATGCACTCGGTGAACCACCGAAAGCACTCTTGATCGCACTTTGCTTTTACCCCTGAAACCATTTTGCACTGTAACTTTCGGTGGACAAACCCTTGATCACCGAAACTAGTCGACAATTCACCAAAAGGACTTTCCTATCACCAAATTGCCTTAATTTTTTAGCGAACCTCATCGGCGAGCCAAACTTAGCTCAACAAAGTGAGTCTATTGGCCATTATAAACCGATCCAATTCGGTGACCTAGATTAAGACCGCCGACTTGACCCCCAAGAAACTGAAGAATTTTAGCAATCGATGGGCAACTAACCACTCGACGAGTGTGACTAACGTTGCCTAATGGGCGTGAGCTGGATGGTTTATAATGGCCAAGAGACTCAAAATTTGAAATTCTTCACTTTCCCTCGCTCTTGAATCTCCTAAACTCACACTAAGGTAGTATTTTCTTTATTTTAGCATTTCTCTAGAATCTTAGTTTGTTGATTTGTGCTTGAAATTAGAATACTTTGCCGCCTAGCTTTTGAATTGTGTTTAATCAGCATAAAAGGTTAGTTTTTCAGACCCTGAGTTTATTTTATTGAAGTTTGTAATCATTTGCTATGATCGTATTGCAATGATGTGTATTGGGCCTCTCTAGTATGAATAGAATCCCTAATTGCCTATTTTTATTTTTGAAAAATCTTGCCCGTATTGTTTGACTGTCAAATGCCTGTAATATTTGTGATTTTTAATAAGTTGGGTTGTGATTGTGTGTTGTTAGATTGATTGGGTGAAGTCTGTGTAGCCCATATTTGCGCTAAATGTTGAAAAATTTCTCAATGATAGAGCGGGTGACACCACTCTTAAGAGCAAATATCATCAAATGGCCAAATGCGGAAAATCCAAGAGAAATCAAAGTATCCCAGGGTGATGGGTAGTATGGGTCTTATTTGAATTTCATTTGTGCATGCTTTGATTTTGTTTTCGGGTAATGCAGGGTTGAATTCAAGCAGGTGGATTAAAAATGGGCAAGTTGAGTCATTCGGCGAGCTGAGTCGAGCTTGCCGAACCACTCCGCGGTTTCTCTATTTAATTCATCTTGCATTTTAATGTCGCGTCAAATTTGTTGTTTGAGTCTGTAACTTTCGGTGAGAAACCTGAGTTCGCCGAAATGCACTCGTCGAATCGCCGAAAACACTCTTGATCGCAGTTTGCTTATACCCCTGAAACCCTTTCGCACTGTAACTTTAGATGGACAAACCCTTGATCACCGAAAGTAGTCGATAATTCACCAAAAGGACTTTCCAATAACCTTTTTGCCTTAGTTTTTTAGCGAACCTCATCACCTAGCCAAACTTAGCTCGACAAAGTGAGTCTCTTGTCCATTATAAACCGATCCAGTTCGGTGACCTCGATTAAGTCCGCCTAATTGACCCCCAAGAAACTGAAGAATTTTAACAATCGACGGGCAACTAACTACTCGGCGAGTCACCGAGTGGATCAGTTAGTGTGACTAATGTTGCCTAATAGGAGCGAACTGGACGGTTTATAATGGCCAAGAGACTCAAAATTTGAAATTCTTTACTTTCCCTCGCTCTTGAATCTCCTAATCTCACACTAAGGTAGTATTTTCTTTATTTTAGCATTTTTCAAGCATCTTAGTTTGTTGATTTGTGCTCGGAGTTAGAATACTTTGCCGCATAGCTTTTCAATTGTGGTTAATCAGCATAAAAGGTTAGTTTTTCAAACCATGAGTTTATTTTATTGAAGTTTGTAATCATTTGATATGATTGTATTGCAATAATGTGTATTGGGCCTCTCTGGTAGGAATAGAATCCTTAATTCCCTATTTTTAATCTGAAAAATCTTCCCCGTAATGTTTGACTGTCAAATGCCTGTAATATTTGTGATTTTTAATAAGTTGGGTTATGATGGTGTGTTGTTAGATTGATTGGGTGAAGTCTGAGTAGCCCACATTTGCGCTAAATGTTGAAAATGTGCTCAATGATAGAGCGGGTGACACCACTCTTAAGAGCAAATATCATCAAATGGCCGAATGCGGCAAATCCAGGAAAAATCTGAGTATTCCGTGGTGATGGGTAGTATGGGTCTTGTTTGAATTTCATTTGTGCATGCTTTGATTTTGTTTTAGGGTATTGCGGGGTTGAATTCAAGCAGGTGGATAAAAAATGGGGACGTTGAGTCATTCAACGAGCTGAGTCGAGCTCGCCGAACCACTCGACGATTCACCTATTTAATTCATCTCGCCTTTTAATGTCGCGTCAAATTTGTGGTTTGAGCCTGTACCTTTCGGTAAGAAACCTGAGTCCGCCGAAATGCACTGGGCGAACCACCAAAAGCACTCTTGATCGCACTTTGCTTATACCCCTGAAACCCTTTCGCACTGTAACTTTTGGTGGAAAAACCCTTGATCACCGAAAGTAGTCGACAATTCACCGAAAGGACTTTCCTATCACCTTTTTGCCTTAATATTTTAGCGAACCTCATCAGCGAGCCAAACTTCGCTCGACAAAGTGAGTCTCTTGGCCATTATAAACTGATCCAGTTCGGTGACCTCGATTAAGACCGCCGACTTTACCCCCCAAGAAACTGAAGAATTTTAACAATCGACGGGCAACTGACCACTCGGCGAGTCACCAAGTAGATCGGCGAGTGTGACTATTGTTGCCTAATGTGCGCAAACTGGACCGTTTATAAGGGCCAAGAGACTCAAAATTTGAAATTCTTTACTTTCCCTCGCTCTTAAATCTCCTAAACTCACACTACGGTAGTATTTTCTTTATTTTAACATTTTTCTAGCATCTTAGTTTGTTGATTTGTGCTTGGAGTTAGAATACTCTGCAGCCTAGCTTTTCAATTGTGTT
>JAJOOS010010297.1:0-13772 GCA_029582725.1 Solanum chiquidenum
CAATTGATGCTTGTATTGTGCGTATTATGAAGAGTCGGAAAGTTCTTCCTCATCAACAACTAGTAGCGGAGTGTGTTGAGCAGTTGAGCCCAATGTTTAAGCCTGACTTGAAAGCAATCAAAAAACAAATGGAAGATCTCATCAATAGAGATTACATGGAAAGAGACCAAGAGAACCCAAATTTGTTCAAGTATTTAGCCTAAACCAGTAATCTAGTTATTTAGGATTTGTTTGTCTTATTTCATATATGAATACATTTTTTAGTCTTGGTTTAATTTGTTTCATACTATTATAACTAGTTTTGGGTGGTTCTGCTCCTTTCTTCATACTGTTATCAACTTGTATGAATTGTACATCTTATTGAGTTTCTCTAATTCAATCAAAATTACTTGTAGAATTTATTGGTGGTTACATAATGAACATACATAATTTGACATAAATAGTTGTACAAACAATATCTCTTATTTTCACAACTATTCCAACACATACCTTACCTGTTACATTCGCAATGATAATTGCTGAACAATTTAGTCTAAAGTCTAAAATGCAACAGAGTGGAAGTGCCATCCAGCCCTTTGTTATTGAAATAAGTTGTGAACTCCTTAATCGTCGTTTCCCTGTACTTTGGAGGATTGTGTTCTGATATCAGCTCCTTTATAGGTCCATACAACCTTTGTGTTGGCACAAAATTTGTCATGAAGAAGCATGCCAACGATACCCTTGGACCGACCTTATTAGCCAGTACTCTATGATCAACACTTTTGAACTTGTCATTTGATATAAGCTGAAAATGATAAAGTCAAAAATATCATAAGTTATAAGAACATTATGTTTCTGATACAGGTATATGCTAAATGTAACACTACTTGCCTGTAGAATATCTCCTATATTGACCACGAGAGCTCCGGGAGTAGGGGGAACATCTACCCAATGGTTCTGATGTAAGACTTGGAGACCGCCTATGTTGTCTTGGAGAAGCACGGTGAGGAAGTCATTGTCAGCATGCTTACTGGTGCCTAGAGTTAGTTCAGGTTGTGGACATGCTGGATAATAATGGCCTAACGCCATAAGACCCTCGGCACAACCCATATCCTTGAGGTGGTTTGGTTCGAGGCCAATAGCTTCAGACAGTATTCCAAATAGAATATCACCTAATTTCATCACTTGGTTTGTGTACTCAAGGAGAACATCCCTATAATAGATGCACAATTAGCAAATAAAAGCACAATACTGTCAAACCTCTCTATAACGATGTCATTTATCTTAATATGGATGCTATTGAAAATACTGTTACAGAGAACATATAATATTACATAACATGAAAAATCTGTTTGAAATAAAAGTTTCACCGTTATAGTGAAATGTTGTTATAGAAGGGTAGGACTGTAGATTAAAATTTATGATACCTGCAGACAGAAGGCAATTCTTCAGGTTTTGGAGGTATAGGAGCTGTGGTGGCAGTAAAAGTGTCCCTCCAGTTGGTTACTGGTGCTCCAAACAGGTCAAAATTGCTGTTAAATGTAAACACTTTTGTCAAATCTCGCGTATACCACTGTTTCTTCTCCTCAGTATCTTGTTCAAAGAAACTGATAACTCCGCCTTTCATTTCCTCCAGAACATGACTAGGAATCCCATGATTGATCACTTGAAAGAATCCCCAAGTCTCGGATGCTTGACCGACTTCCTGGACTATGTTCTTTCGTTTGATCGGATCTTCCTTGATACCATCAAGATCAATTATTGGAAAACTGAAGTTCTTGTTGCTGTGAATTGTTGAATCTTCAATATTTGATGGTTGAACAAACATTCTTGGTACTTTGGTGATACCTGTATCGACTAGTCCCTTAACACCGGCTTTCGTCTCATCAAAAGTTTGTACTTCAGCCTTTCTGTCATACTCTGCTTCATTTGTGTTGATCTTCATCACTCCCATTTTTCTTATGCTTTTGTCTAAATCTCTATCTTAGAGGTATTGAATGAATACCTTGTAAAAGTTAAGATACATATATATACAAATTAAATTAATTTGCACATCACCTAAGTATTACTCCAGTTATTTCAATTTGTTAGTCGTACTGTCCTTTTTAATTAGTTTGTTTCAAAAAGAATGTCTCATTCCATTTTTAACAACTCTTTAGTTTCAACTTTCTACAAATAATGTTAAGTTGTTGCCCAATTTATGTAAAATATATTACTAATATTTAATAAAGAATAGATCTCGACCGAATAGTCTAGTGTAGTATCTAGGATAAACTAGTTGAACGTTTTATGATTATACTTTTCTTCTACTATTATGATCTACATGGCATAAATAAGTTTTTTCTCGTCGATTTTCGAACATGTATGTTGAGTTGTTAATGGAATCACGAAGATTTGTTGTCTAATCTTGTTGCATTTGTTTACTAATTAGGCATTATTAGATCTCTAATTGACCTAATTATTATAATTAAATTGCTATTTTTTGAAGATCAGATCTAAGTTTAAAAACAAAGCTTCTGCTAGTTGATACTGGCATTTAGCCCATAATGTACATATTTTATGTTAAATAATATAATAATAATTTCAAAGCAATTATGCAGATACTTGGACAGAGTTCTTTTTACTTAATTAAGTATAAGCCAATCTAGAATGTTTAAAATATTCATATGCATAAAATCTTTATGATATTTATTTGTATGTGTGCATTTATGTTTATATAGTTATGTTAGCCACTAATGTGGACAAACTAGTACCATATATCATATAATATAATATATAATAATATATTACTAAAAATGAAAAGAAATAAAGTTAAAAATTAAATTACTAAAATATCCCTACACTAAAATAAATATCTAATTAATTAAAATTTAAAATTTAAATAAACAAATAAAGAATTTAATACAATGTATTCAAAAGAAAACCAAAAAAATAAAATAAAGGAACATGGGAGCACAATAATAAATGGAAAGGTAGATGGTTGGACTTTTGTTTAGAGCCCGTTTGGATTGGCTTAAAAAAAATAGTTTTTAAGTCAAAAATAAAAAGTCAAATTGAAATGACTTTTAAGTCAAAAAATAAAAAGTAGGGGAAAACCTACTTTTGGTTTTTGACTTATTTTAAGGCATTTTAAACTTTGTCAAACACTTCCTAACTTATTTTTAAGTTATTTTTTATATTTGTCAAACAACTTCTAGAAGTTAAAAACTAACTTAAAAGTATGTTTAATTCAGTAGTTATCACATTATAAATTTTCTTAGTTATTTACCAATTTTATACCTCCTTTAGTTATGACATTATTAATTATCATAACTAATAAGTAAGATAATTCAACTACATTTAATTTGAAATGGAGGACTCCTACATTTTGGAGATTATTTTAGAGTAAATTTTAGATTTAGCAAATATAAAAATTATATTTGTATGATATAGCTATAGTTTGTATAATTGCGCTCCATATCAAATTTTATGTTTGCTATGGAGCATCATATTTGTATAAATCGTAGGCAGACATCTCGTTTGTATAAAAGCGCAACGATTGTATATGTATATCGGTTAGATAATTGTATATATGTAATTACTATGTATATGTATCAATGATTGTGTTTGTGTATCTGGATAAAAAATTTGAATTTGTATACAATTGAATCAAAATAAAACATTTGTATATCAAATTTCTCTCGCTTTATACAACACAAATTATACATTGTAATTTGTATAATTTGTGTTTGTATAAAGCGAGAAAGAGAGAAAGGCAAAAGAGAACTGGTAGGGAAAGATCTGTATTTGTATAATTATAAGTGTATAGGACGAAAATATATGTATTTGTATATATAGTTTTCTCTCGCTTTATACAAACACAAACACAATTTATACATTTGTGCTTGTATAAACATGAGAGAGGCGAGGGAGAGTGGAGAACGAGATCAAGGAGAGTGGCGAGCGAGATTTCTGGGGAGAGAGGCGAATGACAAGTGTTTGTTACGAATTAAAATTAAATGAAACTGTGGTTATATCATTTAATTTTAATTAATAGTTTGCTATTTTATATAATTTTCCCATTTTATAATTACATTCTTATGTATAAAAGATTTAAGAATTTGATTTCTTCTCAAAGTAAAATCTTTTATTAAGAAAAGTTGATAAGAATTTTTCTTGTCACCATTTACTTTTGGAAGAAAGAAAAACTATTAATGGGTAATTTTAAAAGAAAGATTGTCATTAGAGATCCAATCCGTAAGCAAATGATTAAAGATTCAATTAATTGACTAAATTCATAATTTATTATAAATACAAAAATATTGGTATAGTTCTTCTTAAAGGGGTCAAACAAATAATTAATTTTCTAAAATACATAATAGAAAAAAATGGTAACGCGTACATACCCAACTAATAAATTATAGCTAATTCAACTTTTTTGGTTCGATTATGTTAGTCATTATTTTTTATATTGTATTAGAAAGTACGTATTGCATGACATAGACACACGTATACCTATAAATTAGTATTAAGAAAAAATGTGTACGTAAAAATTGTCATTTATCCATGAAACCAACGAAAACGCCTATTATTGAAAAGAAATGGATGAATTGACTATGACTATCACTATCGCTAGAACTTAAAAATAATTATCAAGTGAATCAATTATTCCATGAGTACATGTCGATTTTCGTCTTTTCGAGCATGATTGTTGAGTTGTTAATGGGATCTTGATCTTTTGTTAGTTTAATAAGTATTATTTAGCCCATAAAGTACAGATTTTAGTTGATACTTTTGTTAATAGAACACACGTATTTAAGAACTAGTACTACATAACAAATTTAACACAACTTATCATAAATATAATAAGCGTCCGAAGTCTAAAGGGCAAAAAAAAATTGACAAAAATTTCAAAAGGGCAAATCGCTGCTATGGCAGCGTTTTTATAAAAAAAAAATTAAAATCAAAATTATATTGAAAATCGCTCCACAGGTAGCGATTTTAGTAAAAAAATAAAAATTGTTGCGCAGCGATTTTAGTAAAAAAAATTTTAAAAATCGCTGCCTGATTTTGGTGAAATTATTATTTTTTTAAATCGCTGCTTGTCAGTGACATGTGAATGTTTGAACAATTAAAAAAAAATAAAATGGAAGGGAATTTCGCTGCTTGTCAGTGATTTGAAAACAAAGAAAATTTAATATGATTTAAAAAAAAAAATTCTTTCACCAAAATCGCTGCCAAAGTAGCAATTAAAAAAAAGTTTTTATTTTTACTAAAATTGCTACCTGCGGAGCGATTTTCAATATAATTTTTATTTTTATTTTTTTAAAATATAAAAACGCTGCTATTTCCCCAAAAACGCTGCACGGGCAGCGGATGTTCTTTTAAAAATTGGAATTTTTTTTGGACAAAATCGCTGGTAGGTCAGCGATTTTGATTGTTTAACGGAGTAACGGTGTCAAAACAAAATCGCTACCCTACCAACGATTTTGCCCCTTTGGTTAAAACAAAATTTGATGTGCCTTTTTGGAATTTTTGTCAATTTTTTTGCCCTTTAGGCTCCGAACTCAATATAATAAGCTAAAAACAAATATTAACAGAGGCGTATCTAGGATTTCGGGATGATGCATGTGGTGCACTTTTATGAAAATGTGGATCTAATTGATTTGACATTTATGTTCTTATCATTGAAAACAATTAACATTTTAAAATTACAGGTCCAAAATTAAAATGTCAAAAGTGCTATCAATAACCACTTAGACAGGTGTTACCCAATTTCAAAAAGAAAAATAAAACAAGATAGATATAAAATTCAAATTTCTAACCTCACTAAGAGGTGCACTCAATCATCGTTGCATTATATGATACTTTGAGTGTGAGTTCACACATCTATATTTAACAAAATATTAAAAATATAACACTATACTATATATGATTACAGGAGAAGAACATTGGTTCACGTAAAACCGATAACCCCTCCTACATACGCCTCAAATATATATGTATATGTTTCCTCTATAAATAGTTCAATGTGAGGATTTTTTTTTAACATCAACCAAATAACAAGTATCATATTGAAAGTACAAATAATTAACTATGACAATGAAAGTTGTATTGATTTTATTCCTCACAATGCTTTTGTTTACAAAGAGTAATGCTAAGATTATCCAAGACTTTGAATCATGTATGAAGAGTTGTGCGCTATTTCATGCCTTGTAGAATTCAAGGAAATCGGAAATCGTGTTTGTAGTGTTGGATGTTCTCTTGGACATTGTTACTAGTTTCTCGACACTCAATATGGTAACGAACACTCCATCTCTTGCTAGCTATACTTAAATTTTTTTTTCGCTATGACATATATTACTGTTAGAGTGTGTAAAAGTCTCAGATTGGTTGGAGAATGAACTGTGGTTTCTTTATATGGACTTGAGCAATCCTCCCCTCATGAGCTAGCTTTTGGGGTTGATTTAGGCTCATGTGTCATATCTTTACATGATATCAGATCCATGTTCATCCCCGTTTGGACTCTCGGCCCACGCTCTAGTCGGGTCTGGACGTGAAGGGTGGGTAAAAGTCTCACATTAGTTGGAGAATGAACTGGTGGCCTCTTTATATGGATTTGACAATCCTTCCTTCATGAGCTAGCTTTTTGGGTTGAGTTAGGCCCAGGTGTCATATCTTTACATGGTATTAGAGTCAGGTTCATCTCCGCTTAGACTCTCGATCCACGCTTCAGTCGGGTCTGGACATGAAGAGGGGTGTTAGAATGGGTAAAAGTCCCTCATTTGTTGGGGAATGGACTGGTATACTATATCTTTACAATTATAATGTAAAGTTTTTTTTTTTCAAAATCTCACATTTTTGAATGGTTTAATTTTGCAGATAATAATGACAAGTTTGGAAGATGTATGACAAGTTGCAGTGAGAACTATTGCATTGACAATACTTCTCTAAAGAAGGCTTAAAGAAGAAGTATTTAAGAATTAGTGCCACAAAATTATGTGTCTATATATGACACTAAATAATTAATTTGTGGTTGTAATCCCTTTTCTAAATTATGTAATTGTTATGTATTGAATAAAGCATTAGTGCTTTAATATTCTTATATACATGATTAAAAAGAAATCAAAGAGTATCAATAGATACCAGTGTAACATTCTTATTACACAAGAGACTGGATTATTGACCACAGATACTTTAAATGTCCTTTCTTGGGAATGACTTGGGTTTCAATCCTTACATCAACATCCATCACACGAGTTGTATCACTCAACTTACACTCCAAATATTTTTTCTTAGTCCTACTCAACCTATAAACCCTTTAAACTCTAGGGTCTGTCTCCAAACCTCCAACCTATATCGTTAACTATGTCGCGTGTCTCATCAATCAACATTATTTCATCTGCAAAGATCATACACCATGACACCTCTCACTGAATATGCCACGTAAGTACATCCATAACGGGCTAAGAGTCTATCCCTGGTGATAGCCCCATCATGAATGGAAAGTAATCCGAGTCTCCTCCCACTGTCCTTACTCGGTCTTGGCTCCATGTAAGCTACATGTACACCTTTAGTCTCCTACCACCTCCAAAGAATCCCCTATGGACCTTAGCATAAGTCTTTTCTAGGTCAATGAACACCATATGTGAATTGCTCTTCATCTCCCTATGAGTAATGAACATAACAAGAAGTGCATCTAAATCATAATCATGAAAATTACTTACTATGAGTAGAATTTATTGATGGTTACATAATGAACATACATAATTTGACATAAATAGTTGTACAAACAATATCTCTTATTTTCACAACTATTCCAACACATACCTTACCTGTTACATTCGCGATGATAATTGCTGAACTATCTAGTCTAAAAGTCTAAAATGCAACAGAGTGGAAGTGCCATCCAGCCCTTTGTTATTGAAATAAGTTGTGAACTCTTTAATTGTTGTTTCCCTGTACTTTGGAGGATTGTGTTCTGATATCAGCTCCTTTATAGGTCCATACAACCTTTGTGTTGGCACAAAATTTGTCATGAAGAAGCATGCCAACGATACCCTTGGACCGACCTTATTAGCCAGTACTCTATGATCAACACTTTTGAACTTGTCATTTGATATAAGCTGAAAATGATAAAGTCAAAAATATCATAAGTCATAAGCACATTATGTTTCTGATACAGGTATAAGCTAAATGTAACACTACTTGCCTGCAGAATATCTCCTATATTGACCACGAGAGCTCCGGGAGTAGGGGGAACATCTACCCAATGGTTCTGATGTAAGACTTGGAGACCGCCTATGTTGTCTTGGAGAAGCACGGTGAGGAAGTCATTGTCAGCATGCTTACTGGTGCCTAGAGTAAGTTCTGGTTGTGGGCATGATGGATAATAATGGCCTAACGCCATAATCCCCTCGGCACAACCCATATCCTTGAGGTGGTTTGGTTCGAGGCCAATAGCTTCAGACAGTATTCCAAATATAGTATCGCCTAATTTCATCACTTGGTTTGTGTACTCAAGGAGAACTTCCCTATCATAGATGCACAATTAGCAAATACAGTCAAACCTCTCTATAATGATGTCATTAATCTTAATATGGATGCTATTGAAAATACTGTTACAGAGAACATATAATATAACATAACATGAAATATCTGTTTGAAATAAAAGTTTCACCGTCATAGTGAAATGTTGTTATAGAAGGGTAGGACAGTAGACTAAAATTTACGATACCTGCAGACAGAAGGTAATTCTTCAGGTTTTGGAGGTATAGGAGATGTGGTGGCAGTAAAAGTATCCCTCCAGTTGGTTACTGGTGCTCCAAACAGGTCAAAATTGCTGTTGAATGTAAAAACTTTTGTCAAATCTCGCGTATACCACTGCTTCTTCTCCTCAGTATCTTGTTCAAAGAAACTGATAACTCCGTCTTTCATTTCCTCCAGAACATGACTAGGAATCCCATGATTGATCACTTGAAAGAATCCCCAAGTCTCGGATGCTTGACCAACTTCCTGGACTATGTTCTTTCGCTTGATCGGATCTTCCTTGATACCATCAAAATCAATTATTGGAAAACTGAAGTTCTTGTTGCTGTGAATTGTTGAATCTTCACTCTTTGATGGTTGAACAAACATTCTTTGGTACTTTGGTGATACCTGTATCGACTAGTCCCTTAACACCGGCTTTCGTCTCATCAAAAGCTTGTACTTCAGCCTTTCTGTCATACTTTGCTTCATTTGGAACCTGGACTTCATTTGTGTTGATTACCTCCATTTTTTTCTTAGCTGATATTTAAAGTAAAATATGTCTCATATGTATTGAATATCTTGTAAATGTTAAGATATATACAACTTTATTTGCACATCAACTAAGTATTAGTCAAAATGAAAGAGATAAATCAACAACTAATGCAATTAAGAATTGACAGTTTTAACAAAGTCAAGATACATTTTTTATTCAGCTTCAAGACAAATATGTCATCGTCGTCAGCTGGAAAAGAAGACCAGTTCAAAGTTCTGGTTCACAAGGAAATGGAGAAAGAGTACACGCATCAGCGGTATTACTGGTACTGATCTTAATTCTTTTATCATCCATGCATATCTTCAGAATATAGATTTAACTTTGATTCTTAATCCTGAACAGATATGATTGCTTTATTATAGAAAATTGAGTACAACAAGAAAGATACCATACTGATTATTCATTTCAAAAATCTTGCTAAAGATCTCTTCTCATTTCCCTGACATTATTCCGCCTGTGTGAGCTTGCTCACATTGCTGGTCTCAATCTCGGATAAAGGTGGAAGGTTGTGGTAAATTGACTGCCACTGTAAAACTAGTCACTTCATGATGAATCTTCACATTACAGAAAATACTTATCTGGAGTGTCAAAATAACCAAGAAGTATTTGTAAAGATCCTTTATAACTTGAAGATTACAACGGATAAATCGTGATTATCTATAGTAAAATGTTTTACAATATAGTTCATTACAACAGTTTAAAGTGCATCATCATAACTTTTAAGATTACACACAGTTTCACATATATAATTGTATTTAGTCTAAAGCCTAAAATGCAGCAAAGCAGAAGTGCCATCCATCCCTTTGTTAGTGAAATAAGTTGAGTACTCCTTAATTGTTGTTTCCCTGTACTTTGGAGGATTGAGTTCAGATATCAACTCCTTGATAGGTCCATACAGTTTTTGTGTTGGTAGTAAACCTGTCGTGAAGAAGCACGCCATTGATACCCTTGGACCAATCTTATTTGCTAGTACTCTATGTTCAACACTTTTGAATTTGTCATTCGATATAAGCTGAAAATGATTTGAGTAAAAAACATATCAACCTACATAACATAAGTGATAAGACAAGTATGTTTTCTGATACAGGTATGCTAAATGTAACACTACTTGCCTGTAGAATATCTCCTATATTGATTACGAGAGCTCCGGGAGTAGGGGGAACATCTACCCAATGGTTCTGATATAGGACTTGTAGGCCGCCTATGTTGTCTTGGAGAAGCACGGTGAGGAAGTCGTTGTCAGCATGTTTACTGGTGCCTGGAGTAATTTCTGGTTGTGGACATGCTGGATAATAATGACCTAAAGCAAAAAGGCCCTTGGTACAACCCATATCCTTGAAGTGGTTTGGTTCTAGGCCAATAGCCTCGGACAGTAGTTCGAATAGAGTGTCACCTAATTCCATTACTTGGTTTGTGTACTCAAGGAGAATATCCCTATGACAGATGCAGAATAAATAATAAGCAAATAAAAACATAATAGTCATCAAACCTCTCTATAACAACGTTGTTTGTCTAAAAAAAATTTGGTTGCTAAAGCGAAATGTTGATATAGAGAACATACTCCCTCTGTCCCATTCCATTTGACACACTTCCCTTTTTAGTCCGTCCCAAAAAGAATGTCACCTTTCTATAATTAGAAATATTTTAACTTTAAAATTCCCCTCCACACAAATGGTCAACGAGTGTTTTAGACCACAAACTTCAAAATTCTTCTTTTCTTTCTTAAACTTTGTGTCAAGTCAAACGGTGTCACATAAATTGTGATGGAGGGAGTATAACATAACATAAAAAGTTGGTTAAAATAACTTGGCCGTTCTAGTGAAATGTTGTTATATAGGATGACTAATATTGAGAGGTATGCAACTAATACCTGCAGATAGAAGGTAATATTTCAGGATTTGGAGGTGTAGGAGCTATGATGGCAGTAAAAGTGTCCCTCCAATTGGTTACTGGTGCTCCAAACAGATCAAAATTGCTGTTATATTGAAACACTTTGATGAAGTCTCGCGTATACCACTGCTTCTTTACCTCAGTATCTTGCTCAAAGAACCTGATAACTCCGTCTTTCATTTCCTCCAGAACATGACTAGGAATCCCATGATTGATCACTTGAAAGAATCCCCAAGTCTCGGATGCTTGACCGACTTCCTGGACTATCTTCTTTCGTTTGATCAGATCTTCCTTGATGCCATCAAAATCAATTATTGGAAAACTGAAGTTCTTGTTGCTGTGAATTGTTGAATCTTCGATCGTTGATGTTTGAACAAATATTCTTGGTACTTTGGTGATACCTGCATCGACTAGTCCCTTAACACCAGCTTTCGTCTCATCAAAGGCTTTTAGTTCAGCCTTTCTGTCATACGTTGCTTCATTTGTGTTGATCACTTCCATTTTTCTTATTCTTTTGGAACAATCAGTATTTGTTTAGAGATTTTAGCTTTTGTGAAAGTTAAGATGCATACAAATTAATTTTCACATCACCTAAGTATTAGTCGAAATCAAAGAAGGAGATGTCTAGCAAAGTCCAGATATTTTTTTGTTCAGCTTCAAGACAAATTCGTCAACATCAAGATTTCATTATCATATTCTGCATCAGCTGGCAAATACAACCACTTCAAAGTTCTGGTCCATGAAGCAATGGAGGAAGAGGAAACACATCATCGGTATTACTTGTACTAATCTAAACTCCTATATCAACCATGCATATCTTCAAAATCTAGAAACTTTGACCTGTCTTGGTTGAGTAACATGGTTATATAGCCGACTCAACTTACTTTGGATTGAGTCGTAGTCATTGTTGTTGTTATCGTTGTAATGCCTAGAATTCACTTGAGACACAATCATGTCAGATCATCTTGCTTCAACTTTGAACAGAAGGCTGATGAATGAATTGTTGAGTCGGAGGAAATGAAAATAAAAGGAGAAAACAAGCTAGGAATTTCAAAATAACCAAGAAAGTAACTATGAGATTCTTTATAACTTGAAGATTACAATGCATAAATAGTGATTATCTATACTAATATGTGTTACAATATAACATCTATTTACTTTGAATAAGCAGCATGAAGAGACAAGTGAAAAGATAGTTTAAAGTCGAAAATGTTGTAGAGCAGAAGTCCCATCAAGTCCCTTTGCAGTAAAATAGGCAGCATATTCCTGAATTGTTGTTTCTCTGTATTTTGACGGATTTTCTTCTGATAACAACTCCTTAATAGGACCATAAAGTCTTGACGATGCTAGGAAAAATGTGGAGAAGAAGCATGCTATCGATATCCTTGGACCAACACGATTTGCTAGAACGCGATGTTCAACGCTTTTAAACTTGTCATTTGATATTAACTGTACATTTTCATGACAAACAACATTAGTACTTGTTTACTCTGCATGAATAACCTTCAAGTTTAGTAATATTAGAGAATAACTCAAATTAATCATTGTACTGTTGTTTTGACGCAGTGATGTTTGTGTCAGGGTAGGCTGCCTACATTACACCCTCTTTGGGTGTGGCCCTTCCCTGAACCTTGCATAAACGTAGAATGTTTCATGCACTGGACAAGTTGTCGCAGTGATGGACCTATGGGTGTGAAATTATAGATTAGTGCATAATATGAAATAGTGACTCCCTATGAGTCCACTGATTCTGTATAATGTAACTCAAGTATACACATGACGATACAGAGTAGTCTATGAAGCCTCTAACATATGACATGAACTGTATAGGTGTCGGGACAAGGCTCCGATATACCTTAAATCATCTATGTACATCATATGAATATGACAAGACCCTCAATGCTACAAGCCTGAGAGGGATTCACCGGCTCAAAGTGTAGCCAACGAGCTACTCATTTTCAATATTCAACTTGCATGAATTTTAATGATGACTACTCATTTTCAATACAGATTGGTGAGAACTGAGAAAACATACCTGCAGAAGATCTGCGATATTTACAACAAGAGCACCAGGAGTAGGAGGGACATCAACCCAATGATTTCGATGAAGAACTTGCAATCCCCCTATATGGTCTTGAAGAAGCAAAGTCAAGAATCCGTCATCAGCATGTTTACTAGCACCTAATGTAAGTTCTGGTTCTGGACAAGGTGGATAATAGTGACATACAACTGAAAGTCCTTTATCACAATCCATGTCATTGAGATAGTTTCTATGGAGCCCAAGTGCTTCTGCTAATAGTTCAAACAAAGAACGCCCGAGTTTCTTCACTTCCTCTGAGTATTTAACAATGATATCCCTTTACCACATCATAAAGAAAACATAAAACAGTATCAGTGTCGGAATCAGGAACTCTAACACTGGGATTCAAGAAATGATAGTGTGTCACAACTAGGATTCAAACTTATATCTGCAGGGACGTAGCTATGTGGTAGTAAGGGCGGTCAGTTAAACACCCTCAATTGAAAAATTATGCTATCCACATATAAGTCATTTTATATTATACATATATAAACTCTTGAACACCCTTAGCAGAATTCCTAACTTAGCTACTGGTCTTCT
>JAJOOS010010298.1:0-19938 GCA_029582725.1 Solanum chiquidenum
GTCAACATCTACTTAATATACATAAAAAATAATTTTACCAATGTAATTTGTTTTCATGGACCCTTGAGCCCTTACTAGCTCCCGCCTGATCTTACCTACGTGGGAAAAAAAGAGGTTGTTTTTGAAAGTTGTTTGACTCATGCAAAAGTAGTTAGAAAATCTTTAGAATAATGACTATATTAGTTTTGAAGTTTAAAAACTTTACAATAGTTGTTACATTGAAATCAAATAAAGCAGTGAAAAGGTTTGAAACTAGTGATATTACTGCTATTATGAAAAAACAAGGTTTTTAAAGTAGCTTTTTGCATTTGTTTCACTCTGTTTTTGTGGATGGATGGAGTGGGTTAGAATGTTCAAGTTTGTTATTTATTCAATTCAAGGTTAAGTTGATGATGCATCACTAATCTATTTTCTATTTACTTTCATCTGTGTGTAGTTTCTCATGCACAAACAACAATCTTGATGAATACCAAGTAACCTCATAATCCCTGGTTGTTGGAAACATGTATTCCTCAGTGAAGGATTTAGGATTTAATTTGTATGGGTTCAAAATTTGAAGATTTTGTGTAGT
This sequence comes from Solanum chiquidenum, assembly GCA_029582725.1. Taxonomy (NCBI): domain Eukaryota; kingdom Viridiplantae; phylum Streptophyta; class Magnoliopsida; order Solanales; family Solanaceae; genus Solanum; species Solanum chiquidenum. The sequence goes on from JAJOOS010010298.1 coordinate 572, forward strand.
TGATGATTTACTTTTTTGGATATTATCAAGCATTGTGGAGGATTTTGTTCATCTCATATTCTGTTATAATTCCATTTTTGTCTTTTGAAGTTTCTCAACGAGAACTTCATTCCTTTTAGTCATGGAATGCACATTGTTACTTAAGACTTTTACCTTTTCCTCCAGAGCCATGCAAACATTGTTTTTAATATTTTTCTCTTTCCTAGAGGATTCAAAGTCATTGATTATTTTTTCATGAAGATGTTGATTAAGATTCTCATTTTCTCTCTTAGAGATGCATAGTTTTTTGACATTTTGTCCTTTTTAGCACATGTTGAGTGATATTCATCTATGAGGGTTGGTACAAAATAGAGATTCTATTTTCTTCTTTCAATAAAGATGCAAATGTTCTTTAACTTGACGAAAACTTACCTTGGACATCTTGTCATCTTCATCTTCTTTTGAATCTGGCCATTAGTGTCATGATTTTTTCTTTGTACTGACATAGGTTCTCTTCATCATCTTACTCCGTAATTGCCATCAGCGCAATAAATTCATACTTCCCTATTTCATCCTTTGCAAGTAAGGATTGGTTTTCAGGTCCTCCCTCATCAGATTCTTCACCAGATGAATTTCCTGTTGTCGCAAAAGTATTTTTCATAGATAAATTAGCCTGTTGATTGCTTAGTCTATGATTTGAAGGAATGTACTGATTGTTCCTTATCTCTTTTTCCTTTTCTGGATTGTTCCTTTTGTATTCCAGAGTCCACAAGGGATAAAATTTGATGAAATGATCTAGGCTTCTGCATTTGTGGCATAAATGTTCTCTGATGTCTTTGTCGGTCATCTTCTGAGGGTTTATCATTTGATTTTCGTGTCCTCTTTTCAACATTCTTTGGAATCTCTTCATCATTAAAGAAATATTCTCTTCCTTGAAATCATCCTTTTATGTTGCTTTGAGGACTAGGTTCTTTTCATTCCCCGAGCCTACACCATGGACGTGGCCAACACTCGAAGACCATTGCTGGTCTCAAGCGAACCCTTGGCCTGACTTACTTATTCAGCGGAAGACTTATTCATGATAAATACTTTAAAAAGTAAACTCAACTGCTCAACTTATACTAAGAATGTTTCAAAGATCAACACATTCAACTGGACAAAATGGCAACTCAAGTCTTAATACATAAGATAATAAAAATGTAAAGACAACTACACTACTGACTGTCTCTCTATGAAGCCTCTAATAATTGAGATGGATCTCGAGAAAAAAACCCCGATAATTCTTACAACTGAAATATTGAAACTGAAAGCAAATGAAAAAGGAGCTCTCCTGAAAGCAAGGAGGCTCACCAACTGACTCTGGGTGCTCAACCCAATCAATGATGCGTTGGATGCTAATCCTGGTTACCTGTGGCTACATCACAAATATGATGCAGGCCAACTGACATCAGTACATTGAATGTACGAGTATGGTAGTTGGAATGTTAAACACTTAAGCTTGAAGAGAATCTGAAATAAACTGAAGAACTTACTTGGCTCAACTCAACTCAGCATGACTGAACTCATTTCAATATAAAGTAGTTTAAAACAAGTTCAATATAAAGAAAAGTTGTTTAAAACATGAAGTAAACTCTGTGTATTTAGAAATACAATAATAACTATGTATGTATGCAAAGATACAATATGAACTCTGTTTATATATTAAAATACAAATATTTCTGATGTATATAAAAATACAAAATACTTCTATGGGAGTTTCTCTAACCGACAACCATCACGTAAGAACTATTGTGATGATACATCGATTTCCCTCACACTGCCAAAGAATTCTATACCTTGCCAAAGGTATAGAACCTGAACTACTAAGTGGATCCATTAGTCTATGTTAAAATGCACTAAAGGAATCATCTAAAAAGTATGACCCTTTTCTACCCATGATTGCTACATGGTTTATTGGGGCTGTGAGTTGTCTGAACTCTCCCCCATATCGGTGCTCAATACTACTCCAATAAATATAATATTAGCTTTTATGTTTTAAAAACATCCTTGTTTCTGTGATTTGAGATTAGTTCTCAAAAACGTAGCTCAAAGGCTATCTTGGAAATCCAAGTTTTCTCTCTTGCTTCATTTAGAAAGCGATTACTCTTTTCTGAAAACTAGCACAAAGGCTCTTTGGAAACGAGGTTTCCTTTCGTGTTTAAATGTGAATTTTTTTAAAACCCTTTGGGAATACATAGTCCCCATATACTTTTGAAGTAATGAACGTTAACTTTACTCTTTACTGAACTCAAACTTAAGTCTTTAAACAAAGTTAAAACATTTGTAAAAAACTTTTGGAAAACTCTAAGAACTTCCTCTTGACTTTGATCTTGACTTTCCTTGAATTGGATTATGGATTCAAGGCTCATGATCTCATGTTTATGGATGATTTCAAGATATTTAGATGTATGTTAGAGTGTTGGAATCAACTAGGAAACATAGGTACATTGGTAAGGAACAAGTACTAAAAGGTGGGGGACGAATGGGGAGAACTGGCGTCCCTGGCGCAATGAGAAGCGCGGGGCGCCAGCCCTCAAACTTCAGAGACTGGTATGGGGCGCGCTGGCTGGTGCGGAGTCTAAGGGGTGAAACCCCAGAGAAATATTTGAGGCGGGCTGGCTGGCGCGACGCGCCACCCCTATCCCCAGGTGTTTGATGACTTTTCGTGCTCGTTTTTCATCTCTAAACCCTCTAAACTTCAATGGTTCTTTCCCCAATCACTTAGGATCGTTTATACCCTCAATATATGATAGATTCAACCCGAAATTAAACCTAGAAAGATGAATCAAATCATAAGAAACATCAACCAAACAACCCACAAGAATTCAAACGAATTTCATCAAGAACTCAAAGGATTTACTTTCAAGTCAAACATATTTTGCTGAATTGAATCATGATTGGCATGTGGGTGAACTAACCCAACGCTGTAGGATCTCACATACCTTGTAGGGATCACCCCCGATGAAATCAATAAACAATTCTTGAACGTTCTTGACGAATCTTGAACTTCCTTCTCTTTTCTCCAAGCCCTAGCGTGAATTCAACTTTTCTAAACTGACTAAAATCTGATTTTTACCCCAATTAACTCCTAAAAATGAATTAGAATAATTAGTTAAGGAAAAAATTAAATTACCCGTCCAAAATCTGGTTTCTTGACTTTCCTTATTTGAACAACCCAACTTCCAAAGGGCATAACTCACTCATACGAACTCAGATCATGCAAATTCAGTGGTGTTTGAAAGATCGTTCCAAGAGATTTATTACCATATCTAGAAGTACACGTAACTCATTCTGAGTTAGAAGTTATGGTCATTTGAAGTAGACCAAAAACTCATTTTTTTCCTGACTTAAGTAAATTTCGAGAAATTCATTCTTTCCAAAAATGACTATTTCCAATTATTGGCTTCTTCCTATTTATTTCAAATTGTGAGATGTTATAATATCTCCCCCTTGGGAACATTCATCTTGGAATGAGATTACTCTTACTAGGCTAAGGGTGTAACATGCAACATTCAGTGCAAGCACCCACAAGCAAATGCAAAACAACATGCCAACTTATAAATAACTACTAAGAAAGGATTAGTACCTTGATTTGGAACTCCTCCGGATTCGAAGAGATGTGGATATCTCTTCTTCATATCCTCCTCAGTTTCTCAAGTAGCTTCTTCAACAAACTGGTTCCTCCAAAGGACTTTGACTGATGCTACTTCCTTATTCCTTAATTTTTGAACTTGGCGATCTAGAATCTGAATAGGAATCTCCTCATACGATAAGCTGTCCTTGATCCCAATATCTTCAGTTGGTATGATCAATGAAGGATCGCCCATGAAATTCTTTAACATGGAGACGTGAAATACCGAATGAACTGCTGCTAACTCTTGTGGTAGCTCCAACTCATAAGCTACCTTGCCAATCCTCTTGCTATTCGATAAGGTCCAATATATCGGGGACTAAGCTTCCCTTTCTTACCAAACCTCATAACACCCTTCATGGGAGAAACCTTTAAATAGATCCAATCATCAACTTCAAACTCTAACTCTCTTCTCCTAACATCACTGTAGGATTTCTGACGACTCTGCGCTGTTTTCAATCTCTCTTGAATCACTTTCACCTTCTCCATAGCTTGATGAACTAAATCTTGTCCTATCAATCCAGCTTCACCAACTTCAAGCCATCCAATAGGAGATCTGCATCTTCTCCCATAAAGAGCTTTATATGGAGCCATTTGGATGCTAGAGTGGCAACTATTGTTGTAAGCGAACTCAATAAGAGGTAGGTGACCATCCCAATTACCTTTGAAATCAATCACACAAGCCCTCAACATATCCTCTAAGGTCTGAATAGTGCACTCTGCTTGCCCATCAGTCTGAGAATGAAAGGCAGTACTTAAGTTCACCTTTGAACCCAACCCTTTTTGGAAAGATTTCCAGAATTATGCAGTAAATTGTGCACCTCTATCATAAATAATGGAGACTGGGACTCCATGAAGTCTTACCACCTCCTGAATATATAACCTGGCATAATCCTTTATTGAATGAGTAGTCTTTACCGAAAAATAAATGGGTTGATTTTGTCATTCTGTCGACAATCACTCAAATAGAATCATATTATCTGCGAGACCTTGGTAAACCAGTGATGAAGTCCTTATTAATCATCTCCCACTTCCATTCCAGAAGTTCTATATTCTGAGACAACACACCGAGCCTTTGGTGCTCCACTATAACTTGTTGGCAATTCGGACACCTAGTAACAAATTCTGCAATGCCCTTCTTCATACTACTCCACCAATAAACTTCTCTCAAGTCACGATACATCTTTGTGGAACCCGAATGAATGGAATATCAGGAGATATGAGCTTCCTCCATGATCGTCTCTTGGAGTCCATCCACCATTAGTACACACAACCTACCTTGATATCTCAACACACCATCTCCTCCTTGTTCAAAAGTTAGTACTTTTTGCTTATGAACAATTGCCTTCAATTCAAGAAAAATAGGGTTTTGTTCTTGCTTGCCTTTTAATTTTGACACTAATGATGACTCAGCCCCATTCATCACCACTATTCCTCCTTCTGTGGAATCCATAAGTCTGACTCCCAAGCGTGCAAGTCTATGCATATCTTTTGCTAACTCCCTATTTTCTTCTTCAACATGGGCGGTACTGCCCATAGACAACCTGCTTAAGGCATCAACAACAACATTAGCCTTACTTGGGTGGTAAAGAATACTCATGTGATAATCTTCGAGTAATTCTAACCACCTTCTCTGTCTAAGATTGGGCTCTTTCTAAGTAAACACATACTGAAAGCTCTTGTGATCGGTGAACACATCCACATGAACACAATAAAGATAATGGCGCCATATTTTCAAAGCAAATACTACGAAAGCCAACTCTAGGTCATGGGTTGAGTAGTTCTTCTCATGAACTTTCAACTGTCTGGAGGCATAACTATAACTTTGCCATTCTGCATTAATACACAACCCAAGCCAACTGTAGATGCATCACAATACACCACAAAACCTTGAGTACCTTCCGGTAAGGTCAAAACTAGAGAAGTAGTGAACCTCTTTTTAAACTCCTCAAACCTTTTCTCACAATCTTCTGACCATTGAAACTTAACTGTCTTCTTAGTCAACTTGGTCAAAGGAGACGAAATAGACGAAAACCCCTCTACAAACCTTCTATAATAGCCAGCTAACCCCAAGAAACTCCTAATATCAGTTGGAGATGTGGGTCTAGACCAATTCTGTACTGCCTCAATTTTCTGAGTATCTACTTTAATTCCCTCTGCTGACATAATGTGGCCTAAGAATGCCACAGACTCAAGCCAAAACTCACACTTAGAGAATTTAGCATACAACTCCGTATCTTCCAATGTCTGCAGAACTATTCTGAGATGGCTAGCATGATCTTCTTCATTCCTTGAATAGATTAGTATGTCATCAGTGAAGACGATAACAAACATATCTATGTAAGGTTTGAAGACTCTATTCATAAGGTGCATGAATGTTGCTGGTGCATTAGTTAAACCAAAGGACATGACCAAAAACTCATAATGGCCATAACGGGTCCTGAATGTTGTCTTTAGAATGTCACATTCCCTTACTTTCAACTGATGGTAACCTTATTTGAGCTCTATTTTCAAGAAACAAGTGGCACCCTGAAGTTGATCGAAAAGATCATCAATCCTTGGGAGAGGATACTTATTCTTGGTAGTAACCTTGTTCAACTGACGGTACTCTATACACATCCTAAAGGAACCATCCTTCTTTCAACTGCTCCTTCAACTCTTTTAACTATGTTGGTGCCATTCTATATGGCAGAATAGATATAAGACGAGTATCTGGAAGAAGGTCTATACCGAAGTCTATTTCTCTCCCAGAAGGGACTCTGGGTAGATCATCTGGAAAGACTTCTGGAAACTCTCTTACTACTAAAACTGACTGAATAAGAGCTATCTCAACACTAGAGTCATTAACTCGGACTAAGTGATAGGCACACCCCTTAGAAACTAACCTTGCCTTAAGGTGCGAAATAAAATGACCCTTAGGCACTGCTGAACTGCTTTTCCACTCTAAGACTGACTTATTTGTAAACTGAAACTTGACAACTCGAGTTCTACAATCAACTGAGGCATAACAGGCATGAAGCCAGTCCATACCAAGAATGACATCAAAATCTACCATGTCTAACTCAACTAAATCAACCGTGGTACTCTTGTGACTGGCGGAAATGGGTCAATCACGATAGACTTTCTCTGCTAGAATAGACTCACCAACAGGTGTAGAAACACTCAATTGTTCACTAAGTTTCAATTTTTACCTTGTGTAACTCTTGCTAACCCTTCTTGGCAAAAGATCATTGAGACAGATGCGTCTAACATTGGTTATGGTGGAATACTAAAATAGATTAATCCCATTGATAAAACTGAATATTTGATCAGATTTCATTCTGGGAAGTGGAGTGATGCCCAGAAGAAATATGGTACGGTGGCACATGAAATGTTAACCATTGTTAAATGCGTTTTAAAATTTCAAGATGATCTATATAATCAATTTTTTTAATAAAAACTGATTCTCAATCTGTGAAGTATATGTTTAATAAAGATTTTAAACATGATGCGTCAAAATTAACTTTTGCTCGATGGCAAGCACAGCTTGCACCTTTTGATTTTGAAATCCATTATAAAAAGGGAAGTGATAACTCTATTCCAGATTCTTATCTAGAGAATATTTAATGTCATAATGAGCTTCCTTTCTCCCTTTTTTACAATAAAAACCTTAATTAGTATTTTAAAGGTAATTTGTCACGCCCCGAGCCTTCACCCTGGACGTGGCCGGCACTCGAAGACCATTGTTGGCCCCCAAGCGAACCCTTGGCCTGGCTTTCTTAACTCAGCGGAAACCTAACTCAACAGCATAACTCAATGCAAAGAAAGGTCATAAAACAACACAACGTATAAAATCTTTCAAAAAGGAACTCAAGTTTCAAAATAGAATACTTATATATATACATGCATGAGAGACTCAAAACTAACTGACTGACTGTCTATGAAGCCTCTAAAAATACTAAGATGGATGTTGGGACAGACCCCGCAACACCCTAATTAAACAAAACTAGAAACACAAAATAACCGAGTCCTCCGAAATGCAAGGAGGCTCACCACTGACTCTGAAGTGCTCAGCTGGATCAACGGCGTGCTGGATGTTGATAGTGTGTACCTGTGTCTGCATCGTAATAAGATGCAGGCCAACTGGCATCAGTACATAGATTGTACGAGTATGCGATCTGGAAAGCTAAACCACAGCTTAAGCTTGAAAGGAATACAAGAGAACACTTACCTTGGCTCTGTTCAACTCATGAAAGACTGAACTCAATATATAAAGCTTGTAAAACAGTAGAAACAACTTAGTTCGTTAATGATAAAACAATAACAAACTCAACTTTACTTATATAAAAGTAATGTAACTTTTGTGGGAGGTTCTGTAACCGACAACCACCACTATGAGCCCTAGTGATGATACAACGTTTTACCTCACGTTGCCCGAGGACCATCCTATACCTTGTCGTGATATAGGAAGCTAACTTTACTAAGTGGATCCACTAGCTTAATCTTATGTGATCATCTAAAAAGAATGATCCGTCAAATCCCATGTTGGCGCATGGTTCTTATGGAGAGTTGAGTTAATATGAACTCGTGTCCCCAATTCGGTGCTCAATACTACTCCCAAAAATACTTTAGCTCATAAGTGTTTTAAACACATCTTTCTTTAGTTTGAGATAATTGCTCAAAATCTAGCCCGAAGGCTCACTTGGAATCGATGTTCCCTTTTCTTGAAAACTAGCCCAAAGGCTCTTTTGGAATCATAGTTCCGTTTTTACTCAAATGTGAAAACATTTATAAACTTCTTTGGGAATACTTAGTTCCCTAATAACTTTTGAGAAATGAACTCAACTTTAAACTCTCTTTAAACTCTTGACTTAACTTGAAACTCTATACTCTTTACTCAACTTGGAACTGGAGCCTTAAAATGAAGTTAAAACGTTCAATAAAGACTCTTGAAAAAACCTTAAAGACTTGCTTCTCGACTTGACTCTAACACCCCCGACGATATCCACGACGATCTTTGACGAATTCTTGCTTGATCTTCTCTTCTTCCTCCTCTTCTCCTCTTCACTGTCAAACCCTTGCTCTCACTCTTTTAAAATGGGAAAAACTGATCTAAAATCAGTCTAACACATTAATATAACCAAAAGAATTGGTTAGGGAAAAGACCAAAGTACCTTTACATTTTCCGGACGGACTTCCCTGCCAACTGCCCAACTTCCAAAGGGCATAACTCACTTATACGAACTCGGAATCGAGCAAACTCGACGGCGTTGGAAAGATCATTCCACGAGCTTCGCAAACATAACTGTACCTACACCTAAATCATCCTGGTCTAGGATTTATGACTGCTCAAAGTTGGCCAAAAACTCATTTTTCCCATACTTAACCAATTTATTTTTTTCCAGATTTTAAATTCTTTCCAAAAATGACTATTTCAAATTCTAAGCCTCTTCATCGTTATTTCAAATTTCCGGATGTTACATAATCCCTCTCAATAGAGATGTACAAGAATTGATTATATGGAAAATTATAGATGGGATGGCAACATACATCATCTCTGATATTCTTAGCTACAAAGAGATCGTCGCATTTGATGACGAAATTTATTATTATCATAATTATTACTATGATGCATTCGAATAAAATGAAGTGTTTTGTTTGCAGAATGGACCCTCCTTGGGTAACCAAGGCTAGAGGAAGGGGAAGTTATACTCACGGAAGGGAAAGATCATCCTCAAAATCATCCGGATCCTCCTCCAGCTCTCCAATTATACAAAGGGGAGGAATGAGCTTGGTAAAACTAACAAACCCTTCAAAAGAAGTTGCTTCTTCGATACATCTGGACGATATTCCAGAAAATAATTCATTATACGCACAATTGCAAGCGTATTTATCCCAAAAGCAAAGCGATACTTTTAAATCGGTAGCTAAAGAAGAGGTGGATGATATCAAATCTTACGAAAATGTATCAAAGAAAGAAATGATATTTATTTTAGAAAATTCTGATATTCAGAGAAAAAAAAGAGCCCTGGAACATATTCCAGAGATATCTGGTTAACAGATTATATATTTCGGGAGAGTCATACAAAACCCGATCTTATTACTAGACTATTTTAATAAGCATAGATAGCGTTGAATTTCAGCACTTTTCAGGCTACAACATCAGTGAGAATGTTTATAACTTCTCCAAGATGATAATTAAATAAATTATATCGGTTGAAGATTGGGGTATCTCCACAATGAAAGAAAGACATATAAGAGTAAATAAAGTCTGGATGAATTTTACATATTGGGATTATATTCATGCTTTTGATAAGGTCCTCATCTACAATAATGAGAGACGCAAGCATACATGGTTCATAAAGGTTTGTGCAAAAATATTTATAGAACCTATCCCTAATTGGTTCCTAAATTGGTGGTCATACCGCGGCCCAACAACTAAGATTTTACCAGACCCATTTCTTAAGTTATACAACGAATGGGTGAAAATCTCACCAAATCTGAACGAATTATATCATACAGATCATATCTGTTATATTGAAAGGATCGAACAAATCTGTTTCTTTATTGAATTCTCGATCCCCTGGATTCACAAATGGACTCCGGAGGTGGGATTTCACCGACGAACAAATTCCTTGTCTATACAGGATATTTTATAATAATTTTTGGGATAAATTAATGAAATAGGATCCCAAGACAAAACCGTTATACGGATAAGAATTATTGGATCTTATTAAACAAAGAATTCAAGAGTATTGTCTTGTTCCTCAAAAGGAAATTATACAGGATAGCTCTGTTCGACATATTGCTCGAAAGATCTCTATTCAGGATGGAAATAAAGAAGAGATGATTCATAATTATCTCGACGAAGTAAGAGAAAACATACTTCTCAATATTACCCAATACGAGAAGTCAGACACTTCAATGCGAAGTGAAACAAGTGATGACGTGTCAGATATTCAAGAGGATCAAATGTGTGAACCTATAACAGAAGATGTGCTAGAAAAAGTGGAAGATCTCCTCCTCAAACTAAAGGGAAAAGTTCACGTGTGAAATTGATCTACAACAAGTAAAAGTCACTATCAACTGTACATACACTGTTTAACAACAGTAGAAAAACTGTTACAGTACATATGGGACCCACTGATAAGGGACCCACAATCACTGTAGATCACATATCACTGTAGCTAGATTCCTTTTTCTTCTACAAATAAGTTCTTTTATAGTTAGAGAAAGGCAGGTCTCTCTCTCTTGTAAAAGCTCTCTTGTATTGTTTTGTAAGTTGTGAGTTTGCCGGAGACTTACCGGAGTTTGTTAATAAAGCATAGTTCTCATATAGGCCCTGGTGTTGGCCATAAGGTACTTTCTTTTATTCTTCCTTACTTTACTTGTTGTACTTCTCCGATCTGAGCCATGACTATGTCCGGCTAAAGAATTATATCTATGTCGGATAACTAACTTCACTTTTATAACTACCATGAAAGATCTAAAATTTATCTAAATATGAATAAATTTATATATGATTTCTTGACTTGGTTTCGAGATGGTGGTACAGTCAGATTCAATACAACAAGTTAGTTGCTTTGTCTTAGTGACTCCGTCTAGCCAACCGTGGTCTCAACCAGATAAGGAGTTAAAAGGGCGCTTCATACCCGATTAGAACTTCTAGACACATGGACTCACTAATAATACATATTTGAATCTTGACAGGCCCTTTGCTTGGGTAAAAGATCTAGGTCCTTCTGTACAGCCATTAACCTATATACAAATTTGTACGTATTTTGATTCAGACTTAATCCTTGAATTCGGATGTTAATAATCTAGATTGAAGATGACCGTGCGGACTATCGCCCTTCTTCTGAGATCCTGGTTTCGTTGGTATCAGAACCTAGGAACTTTCATGGTAAATATGAAATTAATGTGAAATATTTGGCATAGATATATTTCTCTTGATCATGGATCTAGGAGATACTAGTACTAAAAGTACCCGATTAGAAGAGGTAGATATACCTCACAACCTTCATTTGTTAAACAAATGGAAAATTCCGAAAGTTGATATAAAAACCATTTATGATTATGGTTGGTTTGATAAGATATCTAATAAACAGTTGATAAAAACTACTGAGCAATCTTTGAAGTTGAATTCATCTGAACAAACTATTCGTTTGTTAAATTAGCATGATATTGAATTATATAAATCTCAATATAAATTCTTGCATATTGGCATGGTATAGATCGCTTTTAAGCCGTTAACTCTTAAAGGATTTCCAGAAAATTTTTTAGCTGCTCTTTGTGATGCTCGAAATTTAAACTTTCCACAATCTTTAATGGGTTCGATTGAATCTATGGTAGCTTATGACACAGTATATTTCAATACTCAACCTAACTAACAGTTATATTTGACTAATTCTAATATTCTTGATGCTTTGACTTTAAATGTTAAAACGCATGGTTATAATTATGCGCCTGGATCTAAATTGATTTGTTTATCTTATAGAATCTATTTTAAACTGCTTGTTACGTTAAATCCAAGATGTAAGTTATATGATACATTTGATCAAACAATAATAGTTGAAACTAATTTTATTAAATCCAAGGTCACTACTAGAAGACCTATAAAATGGGAAGAGATTAATTTTCCTACTACTTGGACTTTAGACTCTGTTATACCTCCAGAACAGATGACTGATGTTGACACTAATTCTGAATATTCTCATATTACTTAAAATATTGATGGTAAGATTTGTATTCAGTTTAATGAAGAAAGTATTCCTTATAATAGACATTCTTTTTCTTTTGATAGAAGATTACTTGCCATCCAACACATCTCGCCGATTGACCCTGGTTATGGTCTAGCTCGAAATCATGCTGCTTCTTTGCATACATTATCTTCTGTCATATCTGCTGATAAAAATAAAATTAAAATTGATCCTCGATTAAATAATGTTCAAGCAAATGATAAATCATCTGATATTTCTGATAAGGATATTCCTTCTACATCTGAAATGGATTTTAATCTAAATGATACTTAATGATGAATGGACATCAAATTGATTTTAGTCCAAGTTCACTGGCAAGAAAATATATTCAAAATGAATTTGCAAGTAATAAATGGAGCCAGTTTATAACTTGGTTTTTTGACACATATAGTACGGAGGATTTACATAATATTTCTCAAAATTTTATGAAACTTGTGCTTTACATAATCATATTATGTTTTTCGTACCCTGATTTATAACTACTTATTTGCCTTTATTTATCAATGTTCTTGACCGATCCTATAAAGATGAATCAGGTAATATTATCAAAGCTATTTATCCTTCTTAGGCACCGTTTATACTACCTAATAATATAGGAATTACTTTCACTACTTTTCAGAAGTTTATTGAAAATGATGTGGCTACTGTAAGCATTAACGAGATTAATAATCTCATTTCTCAAAACAACTAATTAGGACTTTATTTTAAAGTTTTAGGCGAACATAATATTTTTCTTGATAAAAAGTTAGATGAGTTGACGACTTTAATTGTTCAGATTAAAAGTGATTTAAAATCTTCTGAACAGGCCTCTACGTCAAAACAGCTAGATATTCTTCCTACACATATTCTAAGACCTCCTGAAATTCAGAATTTTGTTTTTAAACCCCTTTATAATCTTGAAAGACTTCTTGATAAAAAAATTCGGAATTTGGTGCTCAACCTATTAATTTATTTGAAGATTTTGCAGATAAGATGGAAACCACTTTTGATTTTAAAAATCAAGTTGATTTGGAATTTAATAAACTTCGTGGTTACCCCAAGAAGAATAATGGTAATACTAAATATGCTAATAAACCTAATATGCAAACTTATTATTAACCCATACCGACCCCTCAAGATGTTTTGATAGAGGAACGTGATTAGAACCAAACTAATACTTCTTATAGTGGAAGTGAGATCTATGAATGGAATCTCGACGGTTTAACTGATAGACAATTAACTATACATTTTCATAGAATGCTTATGTATGCTACTATTTGTAAGAGTGTTAATAACACAGATAGAACTATTTGAAAGATGATACTTGCAGGTTTTACTGGTCAACTTAGAGGTTGGTGGGATAATTATATGAGCCTTGAGGCGAAAGCCGCTATACTTAATGCTCAGGCTGTTAATGATGGTGTTGATAACTTAGGTTTTGCCTTAGTAAAAAATAGAGAAGACGTTGTTTATGCCCTAGCCTTGACTATTCTCGAACATTTTAATGGTAGATTTACCAAGCATTATGAAACTGTTCGATCTTTGCTAAATGGTCTTCGATGTAGACATTTAGGAGAATTCCGATGGTATAAAGATACTTATTTAAGTAGGGTGATGGAACTACCGGAAAATGGTCTTGAGCATTGGAAAGCCAAGTTTATAGACGGATTGCCCCCCCTATTTGCTGAAAGACTTAAAAATACTCTAAGAAATTCGCAAGGTGTTATTCCATATGGCACTTATACCTATGGTAAGCTTATAGGAGTTTGCACTCAATAAGGTATTAATTTGTGCAATAAATTGAAGCTATCTAGGCAGCTTAAGATTGACAAGCTTAGAGATAGATCTCAGCTAGGCGATTTCTGTACTCAATTCGGTTTACCGAATACTACTAAGATTACTAAGCATAAAGACTCTAGTTTGAATAATCCAGACAGACCTTATAGGAAAAAAAGGTCTAGACGAAGGTCTATGGAGGAGCGAGAAGAGCGAAAAGCTCATCGTAAATCTAATAAATTTACAAAGAATAGGTTTAGACGGGAACTCACTAAGATTAAGTGCTACAAATGTGGAAAATTTGGTCATATTGCTCCTAATTGTAAGCTTCAGAAGCTTAAAGTTTTAACGCTCGATGAAGATATTCACGACAAGATCTATAGTTTCTTATACACATCTGGTTATGAATCCGATTATGATTCTGATGCTAGTTCTGAAACTGAGAATGAAAAACCTGAATCCCCTAGTAATACTCAGCAAGAACCTATTGATGCTTGTAAATGTCATGGCGATTCTTGTTACTGTGAAAATGATGAATTTTATAAATTGCAATCTCAATTTGAAGATATGAACATTCATACTATTAATTCTGATAACGTTATAGAATTGTTAAAAGAAGTGACTGATAATAATTTGCGCGAAAAAATTATTCAGTTTGCTGCGGGTAGTAAAGCTAGCTCTTCAAACGCTATTGAAAAAACTAAAAATGAGTTTGAATATTCTGCACCTTATTCTTTATCTGAAGTCAATATTAGACTTGCTAGACAACATGTTGTTATACGTGATACTTCTTTTGATGATTTGAAAGGACATATTGAACAATTAAAACAAGAGATTAAAACGCTTAAACAAAATCAGATTATTTGTGATCACTGCCTTACTCAGATTGAGTTAGTTAATAGCAAAGATAAAAATATTGCTGAAGAAGAAAATACTCTTGCAAATTCTATCACTATTAATCCTGGACAAAATATATTTCTGGGAATGATGCAGATCGTTATTGCTCACAAATGGTTTGTTAAACGCACCATATTAATTGATAATACTTTTTCCATAACTGATGTCGCAATAATAGATAGTGGAGCTGACGTAAGTTGTATTCAAGAAGGTCTTGTGCCAACCAAGTATTTTGAAAAAACAACTCATATGGTTAACTCTACATCTGGACATGCTTTGGATATAAAGTATAAATTGCCTAATACTCGTATTTGCCAAAATTAAAGTTTGCATTCCACATTTCTTTTTCTTGGTTAAAAATTAGTTATACCCTCCAATTATACTTGGAACTCCTTTTATAAATGCTATATATCCTTTTACTAATATAAATGCTAAGGATTTTTCTACCACTTATAAAGATAGAAATATTAGTTATATTTTTATCACTGACCCTATTTCTCGTGATATTAATGCTTTAATTAATATGAAACAAAAGCATGTTGACTATTTGCAACTTGAATTGTTCAGCATAAATATATTTGATACTTTAAAATCAATTAAAGTACAGGAAAAAATTAAATTAATTTCTGAACAAATCGCTGTTGATATTTGTGCTGATCATCCTAGTGCCTTTTGGAATCATAAAAAACATATTGTTACTCTTCCATATGAAGATAATTTATCTGACAATGATATTCTGACAAAATCTCATCATTGTTATATAAACACCGAATTGGTAGAATTTTGCAAAAAAGAAATTGATAATTTATTACAAAAGGGTTTGACAAAACCTTCAAAATCTCCTTGGTCTTGTACTGCCTTTTATGTGAATAATACTGCAGAAAGGGAACGAGGCGCCCCCAGATTGGTCATCAATTATAAACCATTAAACAAATATTTAAAGTGGATTAGGTATCTTATTCCAAATAAAAGAGATTTATTATCAAGATTATATGATGCCAACATATTTTCAAATTTTGATTTAAAATCAGGTTATTGGCAAATCCAGATATTTAAAGATTATTCTTATAGAATAGCTTTTAACGTCCCATTTGGACAATATGAATGGAATGTTATGCCATTTGGATTAAAAAATGCAACTTCTGAATTTCAAAAAATTATGAATGATATTTTCAACCCATATTTGGATTTTATCATTGCTTATATTGATGATATTTCTGTTTACTCAAAATCATTCGAAATGCATATCAAGCATTTAGACATTTAAAAAAAATAGTTATATAAAATGGTTTGGTAATTTGTAAACCAAAAATGAGTTTATTTCAAGCGGATGTTCAATTTTTGGGAAATCATATTTGTCAAGGGAAAGTCACCCCAATTCAAAGAGCCATAGACTTTGCCTCAAAATTTTCTGATGTTATCACGAATCGAACTCAATTACAGAGATTTTTAGGGAGTTTAAATTACATATCCCTCTTCCATTAAAAATTGTCTCATCATTTGGCCCCTTTATATGACAGGCTAAAATGAGACCACAAATCACTTTGGACTGATAGTCATACATCTTTGGTAAAAGATATTAAACTTTGTGTTCAATCTTTACCTTGTTTAACTCTTGCTAACCCTGCTTGGAAAAAGATCATTGAGACAGATGTGTCTAACATTGGTTATGGTGGAATACTAAAACAGATTAATCTCCATGATAAAACTGAATATTTTGATCAGATTTCATTCTGGGAAGTGAAGCAATGCTAGAAGAAATATGCTACGGTGGCACATGAAATGTTAACCATTGTTACATGCGTTTTAAAATTTCAAGATGATCTATATAATCAATTTTTTTAAATAAAAACTGATGCTCAATCTATGAAGTATATGTTTAATAAAGATTTTAAACATGATGCGTCAAAATTATTTTTTGCTCAATGGCAAGCACAGCTAGCACCTTTTGATTTTGAAATCCATTATAAAAAGGGAAGTGATAACTCTTTTCGAGATTTCTTATCTAGAGAATATTTATCGTCGTCTTCCTTTCTCCCTTCTTTACAACAAAAACCTTAATTACTATTTTAAAGGTAATCCCTCTTAATAGAGATGTACAGGAATTGATCATATGGAAAATCATAGATGGGATGGTAATAGACATCATCTCTGATATTCTTAGCTGCGAATAGATCGTCGAATTTGATGACGAAATTCATTATTACCATAATTATTACTATGATGCATTCTAATAAAACAAAGTATTTTGTTTGCAAAATGGACCCTCCTTGGGTAACTAAGGTTAGAGGAAGGGGAAGTTATAATTGCAGAAAGGGGAAGATCATCCTCAAAATCATCCGGACCGTCATACGGATCCTCGTCCAGCTCTCCAATTATACAAAGGGGAGGAATGAGCTTGGTAAAACTAACAAGCCCTTCAAAAGAAGTTGTTTCTTCAATACATCTAGACGATATTCCAGAAAATAATTCATTATACGCACAATTGCAAGCATATTTATCCCAAAAGCTAAGTGATACTTTTGCATCAGTAGCTAAAGAAGAGGTGGATGATATCAAATCTTACGAAAAGGTATCAAAAAAAGAAATGATATTTCTTTTAGAAAATTCTGATATTCAGAGAAAAGAACCCTGGAAGATATTCCAGAAATATCTGGTTAACAGATTATATTTTTTGGGAGAGTCATACAAAACCCGATCTTATTACGAGATTATTTTAATTAGCACAGGTAGTGTTGAATTTCAACACTTTTCAGGCTACAACACCAGTGAGAATGTTTATAACTTCTCCAAGATGATAATTAAACAAATTATATCAGTTGAAGATTGGGGTATCTTTACAATGAAAGAAAGACAGATAAGTCTAAATAAAGTCTGGATGAATTTTACATATTGGGATTATATTCATGCTTTTGATAAGGTCCTCATCTACAATAATGAGAGACGCAAGCATACATGGTTCATAAAGGTTTGTGCAAAAATATTTATAGAATCTATCCCTAATTGGTTCCTAAATTGGTGGTCATACCGCGGCCCAACAACTAAGATTTTACCAGACCCATTTCTTAAGTTATACAACGAATGGGTGAAAATCTCACCAAATCTGAACGAATTATATCATACAGATCATAACTGTTATATTGAAAGGATCGAACAAATCTGTTTCTTTATTGAATTCTCGATCCCATGGATTCACAAATGGACTCCGGAGGTGGGATTTCACCGACGAACAAATTCCGTGTCTATACAAGATATTTTATAATAATTTTTGGGATAAATTAATGAAATAGGATCCCAAGACAAAACCGTTATACGGACAAGAATTATTGGATCTTATTAAACAAAGAATTCAAGAGTATTTTCTTGTTCCTCAAAAGGAAATTATACAGGATAGCTCCGTTCGACATATTCCTCGAAAGATCTCTATTCAGGATGGAAATAAAGAAGAGATGATTAATAATAATCTCGACGAAGTAAGAAAAAACATACTTCTCAATATTACCCAATACGAGAAGTCAGACACTTCAATGCGAAGTGAAATAAGTGATGATGTGGCAGATATTCAAGAGGCTCTGTTATGTAAATCTATCACAGAAGATGTGCTAGAAAAGACGAAAGATCTCCTCCACAAACTAAAGGGAAAAGATTACGTGTGAAGTTCATCTTCAACAAGTAAAAGTCACTATCAACAGTAGATACCCAGTTCAACAACAGTAGAAAAACTGTTACTGTACATATGGGAGCCACTAATAAGGGACCCACAATCAATGTAGATCAGAGATCACTATAGCTAGATTCCTTTTTCTTCTAAAAATAAGTTCTTTTGTAGTTAGAGAAAGGCAGGTTCGGAAACCCTCTCTCTCTTTTGTTCTCTCTCTTGTAAAATTCTTCTATTGTATTGTAAGTTTTGAGTTTTCCAGAGACTTACCGGAGTTTGTTAATAAAGCTTAGTTCTTATATAGGCCATGGTGTTGGCCACAAGGTACTTTCTTTTATTCTTCCTTACTTTACTTTCTCTACTTTTCCGATCTGAGCCGTGACTATGTCTGGCTAAAGAATTATATCTATGTCGGATAACTAACTTCACTTTTATAACTACCATGAAAGATCTAGACTTTATCTAAATATGAATAAATTTATATATGGTTTTGTAACGACCCTAAAAATGAACTAGTGAAACTGTAACGACTCGGAAAATGATAGAGTGAAACTAGAGCCTCATATGTGAGGTTGGAGTCGAGAACTTAATGAAATGATTATATTTGAAATGACCCAAAAAGTTCTTAAAAATGTGCTTCGGAAGTTACCGGAAACTTGTTTAGCTGTAT
>JAJOOS010010299.1:0-19106 GCA_029582725.1 Solanum chiquidenum
CATCGGCCAGACGATGTCGCCCAATGGCAGGCAGCATCAGCCAAGGTATGCACGCATCTGACATGGCATGTGTGCATCGGGAAAGCGACTTCAGCCAACGGAAGGGGGCATCAGCCAAGGACTGCATGCATCAGCCGTGGCGTGTGTGCATCGGTTGGGCGACATCGGCCGTGGTCTGCGCGAATTTGCCAGGAGACGTCGGTGAATGTCACGCAGCATGAGCCAAGGCCTACACGTATCTGACGTGGCTTGTCCGCATCGGGTAAACGACTTTGGCCAAAGGAAGGCAGCATTAGCCAAGTCGTGCACGTATCAGTCGGGGAGTATGCGCATCGATTGGGCAACATCGGTCGTGCCATGTGCACATCGGGCAAGCAATGTTGGCCAAAGGCAGGAAGCATAAACAAAGGCCTTCATGCATCAGCCGTGGCGTGTGTGCATTTGATGGGCGACATCGGCTGTGGCCTGCGCTAATCTACCAGGAGACTTCGACCAATGTCACGCAGCATGAGCCAAGGTCTGCACGCATCTGACGTGGCTAGTGCGCATCGGGCAAGCGATGTTGGCCACAGGCAGGCAGCATCAGCCAAGTCCTGCACGCATTAGTCGGGGCGTGTGCGAATCGACTCGGCAACATTGGTCGTGGCCTGCGCACATCGGCCAATGTCACGCAGCATTTGCCAAGGATTGCATGCATCTTACGTGTCATTTATGCATCGGGCAAGCGATGTCGGGCACCGATAAGCAGCATAAGCCAATACCTACACGCATCAACCGTGACATGTGCGTATCAGCAGGATGATATTGGCCGAGGACTGCGCGCATCGGCAAGGAGACATCGGCCAACGGCAGGCTACACCAGCGAAGGCCTGTACGAATCTGACGTGGTATGTGCTTATCGGACAAGCGACATCGGCCGTGGCCTGCGTGCATCGGCCAAGCGACATTCGACGTGGCATGCGCATATTGGCCAACGGCAAGACGCATTAGCCAAGGCCTGCATTCCTCAGCCGTGGCGTAGGCGTATCAGATGGGCGACATCGGCGGTGGCCTGCGCACATCATCCAGGCGACATCGGTCAATGTCAGGCATCATCAGCCAAGGCCTGTACGCATCTAAAGTGGCATGTGCGCATCTTGCAACGACTTCGTCCAACGGAAGGGGTCATCAACCAAGGACTGAACGCATCAGCCGTGGCATGTGTGCATCGATTGGGTGACATCTGATGTGGTCTGCGCGCATCATGCAGGTGACAATGACCAACGGCATACAATATTATCCACGACCTGCGAGCATCTAACATGGCGTGTACGCATCGAGAAACTGACGTCCGCCAACGATAGGCAACATCAGCCAAGGTCTGCACGCATCAGATGTGGCTTATGCGAATTGGCTAGGTGACATCATCTGTGGTGTGCGTTCATCGGCTAGGCGACGTCGGTCAATGGCAGGCAGAATCAGCCAAGGACTGCACGCATCTGACGTGGCATGTACTTATCGTTCAACCGAAGTCGGCTAACGGCAGGCAACATCAGCCAAGGCCTACACGGAACAGCCTTGGCGTGTGCACATCGACTAGGTGACATCGGTCGCGGCCAGCACGCATCGGCCAGGCGATGTCGGCCAACCATAGGCAGCATCAGCTAAGGCCCGACCGCATCTGATGTGGTATGTACGCATCGGGAAAGCGACGTCGGCCAACAACAGGCAGTAACCAAGGCCTGCACGCATCAACTGTGGCGTGTGTGCATCGGTATGGTCACATCGGCCGTGGCCTGCGCATTTCGGTTAGGTGACGTCGGTCAACGACAGACAACATCAGCCAAGGCCTGCACGCATCTGATGTAGCATGTGCGCATCGGGCAGGCGACGTCGGTAGACGACAGGCAACATCAGCCAAGGCCTGCAAACATCAGTCGTGGCGTGTACGCGTTGGGTAAGCAACATCGGTCGTGGCCTGCACGCATCGGCCAGACAACGTCGCCCAATGGCAGGCAGCATCAGCTAAGGCCTGCACGCATCTGGCAAGCGCCTTCGTCCAACGGAAAGCGGCATCAGCCAAAGATTTCACGCATCAGTCATGGCGTTTGGGCATCGGGTGGGCGACATCTACCGTGGTCTGGGAGCATCAGCCAGGCAACGGTGGCCAACGGCAGGCAGTTTCAACCAAGGAATGCACATATCTGACGTGACATGTGCGCACCAGGAAATTGACGTCAGCCAACGACAGGCAGCATCAGCGAAGTCTTGCACTTACCAGGTGTGGATTGTGCAAATCGGTTGGGCGACATCGGTCGTGGATTGAAGTTATCGGATAGGCAACGTCGGCCAACGGCAGGCAGCATCAACCATGTCCTTCATGCATCTGACGTGGTATGTGCGTATCGGGCAAGTGATGTTGGCCAACGGAAGGGGTCATCAACCATTGATTGCACGCATCAGTCGTCGTATGTGCGCATCGCCTGGGCGACATCAGTCGTGGCCTGTGCATATCGGCTAGGGGACGTCGACCAACGACATGAGGCATCAAACAAGGCCTGCACTCATCTGACATAGCCTATGCGCATCGGGAAATTGACGTTGGCCAACGACCTGCAACATTAACCAAGGCCTGCACGTATCAGACGTAGCGTGTGTGAATCTGTTGTGCGACTTTGGTCGTGGGTTGCGCGCATCGGCTAGGTGACATCATCTGTGGTGTCCGATCATCGGCTAGGCGACGTCAGTCAATGGCAGGGAGAATCAACCAAGGCCTGCACGCATCTGACGTGGCATGTCCGCATCGGGCAGGCGACGTCGGTAGACG
Source organism: Solanum chiquidenum (assembly GCA_029582725.1). Lineage (NCBI taxonomy): Eukaryota > Viridiplantae > Streptophyta > Magnoliopsida > Solanales > Solanaceae > Solanum > Solanum chiquidenum. Next base: position 2,807 of record JAJOOS010010299.1, read on the forward strand.
ACAGGCAACATCAGCCAAGGCCTACACGAAACAGCCTTGGCGTGTGCACTTCGACTCGGTGATATCGGTCGCGGCCAGCGCGCATTGGCCAGGCGACGTCGGCCAACCATAGGCAGCAACAGCTAAGGCCTGACCGCATCTAATGTGGTATGTACGCATCGGGAAAGCGACGTCGGCCAACAGCAGGCAGCAACCAAGGCCTGCACGTATCAACTGTGCCGTTTGTGCAACGGTATGGTGACATCGATCGTGGCCTGCGCATTTCGGTTAAGCGACGTCGGTCAACGGCAAGCAACATCAGCCAAGGCCTGCACGCATCTGATGCGGCATGTGCGCATCGGGCAGTCGACGTCGGTAGACGACAGGCAACATCAGCCAAGGCCTGCAAACATCAGTCGTGGCGTGTACGCGTTGGGTAAGCAACATCGGTCGTGGCCTACACGCATCGGCCAGACGACGTTGCCCAATAGCAGGCAGCATCAGTTAAGGCCTGCACGCATCTGGCAAGCGACTTCGGCCAAGGGAAGGGGGAACAGCCTTGGCGAGTGCACATCGACTCGGTGACATCGGTCGCGGCCAGCGCGCATCGGCCAGGCGACGTCGGCCAACCATAGGCAGCATCAGCTAAGGCCTGACCGCATATGATGTGGTATGTACGCATCGGGAAAGCGACGTTGGCCAACATTAGGCAGTAACCAAGGCCTGCACGCATCAACTGTGGCATGTGTGCATCGGTATGGTGACATCAGTCGTGGCCTGCACATTTCGGTTAGGCGACGTCGGTCAACGGCAGGCAACATCAGCCAAGGCCTACACGCATCTGATGTGGCATGTGCGCATCGGGAAAGCGACATCGGTAGACGACAAGCAACATCAGCCAAGGCCTGCAAACATCAGTCGTGGCGTGTACGCGTTGGGTAAGCAACATCGGTCGTGCCCTGCACGCATCGGCCAAACGACGTCGTCCAATGGCAGGCAGCATCAGCTAAGGCCTGCACGCATCTGGCAAGCGACTTCGGCCAACGGAAAGGGGCATCAGCCAAGAATTGCACGCATCAGTCGTGGCGTGTGTGCATCGGGTGGCCGACATCGGCCGTGGTCTGGGAGCATCAGCCAGGCAACGGTGGCCAACGGCAGGCAGTATTCAACCAAGGCCTGTACGTATCTAATGTGTCATGTCCGCATCAGGAAATTGACGTCACCCAACGACAGGCAGCATCAGCGAAGTCTCGCACTTAGCAGGCGTGGATTGTGCAAATCGGTTGGGTGACATTGGCCATGGCCTGAAGTTATCGGATAGGCGACATCGGCAAACGGCAGGCAGCATCAACCATGTCCTTCATGCATCTGAAGTGGTATGTGCGCATCGGGCAACTGATGTCGGCCAACGGAAGGGGTCATCAACCAAGGACTGCACGCACCAGCCGTGGTATGTGCGCATCAACTGGGCGACATCGGTCGTGGCCTGTGCATATCAGCCAGGGGACGTTGACCAACGGTATGAGGCATCAACCAAGGCCTGCACTCATCTGACATGGCCTGTGCGCATCGGGAAATTGACGTTGGCCAACGATGTGCAACATTAACCAAGGCCTGCACGTATCAGACGTAGCGTGTGCGAATCGGTTGTCCGACTTTGGTCTTGGGCTGCGCGCATCGGCTAGGTGACATCATCTGTGGTGTGCGATCATCGGCTAGGCGACGTCAGTTAATGGCATACAGAATCAGCCAAGGCCTGCACGCATCTGACGTGGCATGTGCTTATCGTGCAACCGACTTCGGCTAACGGCAGGCAACATCAGCCAAGGCCTACACGGAACAGCCTTGGCGTATGCACATCGACTCGGTGACATCGGTCGCGGCCAGCGCGCATCTGCCAGGCGACGTCGGCCAACCATAAGCAGCATCAGTTAAGGCCTTACCGCATCTGATGTGGTATGTACGCATCGGGAGAGCGACGTCGGCCAACAGCAGGCGGCAACCATGGCCTGCACGCATCAACTGTGGCGTGTATGCATCGGTATGGTGACATCGGTCGTGGCCTGCGCATTTCGGTTAAGCGACGTAGGTCAACGGCAGGCAACATCAGCCAAGGCCTGCACGCATCTGTTGCGGCATGTGCGCATCGGGCTGGCGACGTTGGTAGACGACAGGCAACATCAGCCATGGCCTGCAAACATCAGTCGTGGCGTGTACGCGTTGGGTAAGCAACATCGGTCGTGGCCTGCACGCATCGGTCAGACGACGTCGCCCAATGGCAGGCAGCATCAGCTAAGGCCTGCACGTATCTGGCAAGCGACTTCGGCCAATCTGACGTGGCATGTGCGCATCAGGAAATTGACATCAGCCAACGACAGGAAGCATCAGCGAAGTCTTGCACTTACCAGGCGTGGATTGTGCAAATCAGTTGGGCGACATCGACCGTGGCCTGAAGTTATCGGATAGGCGACGTCGGCCAACGGCAGGCAGCATCAACCATGTCCTTCATGCATTTGACGTGGTATGTGCGCATCGGGCAAGTGATGTCGACCATCGGAAGGGGTCCTCAACCAAGGACTGCACGCATCAGCCGTGGTATGTGCGCATCGACTGGGCGACATCGGTCGTGGCCTGTGCATATCGGCCAGGGGACGTCGACCAACGGCATGAGGCATGAACCAAGGCATGTACTCATCTGACGTGGCTTGTGAGCTTCGGGCAAGCGACATCGATCAACGCCATGCTACATCAGCCAAGGCATGCAAGCATCAGCCATGCCATGTGCGCATTGGCTGGGCAACATCGACCGTGGCGTGCGCGCATCGGCCAGCCAACGTCGGCCAACAACAGGTTGCATAAACCAAGGCCCACACACATCTGACGTGGCATGGGTGCATCGGCTAGGAGACGTCGGCCAACAACCGGCAACATCAGCAAAGGCCTGCACGCATCAGCTGTGGCATGTGTGCATCGGCTATGAGACATTGGCCGTGGCCTGAAATTATCGGCTAGGCGACGTAGGCCAACGACAGGCAGCATCAACCATGTCCTTCATGCATCTGAAGTGGCATGTGCGCATCGGGCAAGTGACGTCGGCCAACGACTAGCAGCATCAGCCAAGGTCTTCACGCATCATCCGTTGCGTGTGTGAATAAGCTGGGAAACATTTGTCGTGGTTTGCGTGCATCGGCCAAGTGACGTCGACCAACGGTAGGCAGCATCAGTCAAGGCCTGTATTCATCTGACGTGGCATATGCGCATCGGCCATGCAACGTCGGACAATGGTAGTCAGCATCTCCAAGTCCTGCACGCATCAGTCGTGGCGTGTGCGCATCGGCAGGGCTACATCAGTTGTCGCACGTACGCATCAGCCCGGCGATGTCTGTCAACGGCAGGCAGCATCAGCCAATGCCTGCAAGCATCTGCCGTGGCATGTGCTTATCGGCTAGGGGACCTCGGCCAACGACAAGTAGCATTAGCCAAGGTCTGCACGCATCTGACATAGCATGTGTTTATCGGGCAAGCGATGTCGTCCAATGGAAAGCAGCATCAGCCAAGGCCCGCACACATTAGTTGTGGGGTGTACGCATCGGTTGGTCGACATATGGCGTGGCCAACGCGCATCAGCCAGGCGTTGTCGACCAACAACACGCAGCATCAGCCAAGGTTTGCACGCATCTGACGTGGCTTGTGCTTTTCGGGCAAGAGACATTGGCAAATGGAAAGCAGCATCTCCCATGAACTGCACGCATCTGACATGGCATGTGCGCCTCAGGCAAGCGACGTCGGCCAACAGCAGGCAGCATCAGCCAAGGCCTGCGTACATCAGGCGTGGCGTGTGCGCTTCAGCTTTGCGACATCGGCATCGGCCAATGGCAGGAAGCTTTAGCCAAGACCTGCACGCCTCTGACGTGGCTTGTGCACTTCGTCGGCCAATGGCAGGCACCATTAGACAAGGCATGCACGCATAAGTCATGGTGTGTGCGCATAGGCTCACTCACATCGTCTGTGGCCTGCACGTTAATTTTTGGCGTTAATTTTATATTTTTTCATATTTTTTTTATACTTTGTTAATTAATTACTCATTTTTCGGATTTACCAAAAATAATACAAAAACAAATTATGAAATTGTTGAATTTAAGGTTACCATACAATTTTTTTTTCCTTCATATTTTTTCCTATTTTTTATTATTTAATTACTCATTTTTGGGATATAATAAAAAATATATATATATATATCAGGAAATTGTTGAATTTAAGGTTACTATATTTATTTGTGAATTTTATTTTATATTTTCTTCATATTTTTCCATTTTTTACTTAATTAATTACTCGTTTTCGGGATTTACCTAAAAAATAAAAAAAATAAAAAATTTTGAAAACTATTTTTTAAAATATATAAAAGTTATTTGTGGAAGCTAATGTGTGTTTGTACCTTAGAACGTGCATATTTGGGTTGTATATGTTCATTACGATTCTATGGAAAAACTATGCCTAACTTCTCTAAGTCAGAATCTGTGCCACGGAATCCAGAGCTCCAAGTGGGACACGCATCAGACGTGGCATGTGGGCGTCGGGCAAGTGACGTCGGCCAATGGCAGGCGGCACCAGCCAAGAACTGCACGCATCAATCGTGACATGTGCTTATTGGGCAAGCGACGTCGGTCAACAGCACGCAGCAGCCAAGGACTGCACGCATCAATTGCGGCGTGTGTGCATCGGTAGGGCGACATCGGTCGTGGCCTGCATGCATCAGCCAGGAGACATAGGTCAATGGCAGGCAACATCAGATAAGGCCTGCACGCATCTGATGTGGCATGTGCGCATCGGGCAAGCGATGTCGGTAGACGACATGCAGCATCAGCCAAGGCCTGCAACGATCAGTCGTGGTGCGTGCGCGTTGGCAAAGAAACATCGGTTGTGGCCTGCACGCATCGGCCAGACGATGTCGCCCAACGGCAGGCAGCATCAGCCAAGGTATGCACGCATCTGACATGGCATGTGTGCATCGCGAAAGCGACTTCATCCAACGGAAGGGGGCATCAACCAAGGACTGCACGCATCAGTCGTGGCGTGTGTGCATCGGTTGGGCGACATCGGGCGTGGTGTGAGCGAATTTGCAAGGAGACGTCGGCCAATGTAACCAGCATGAGCCAAGGCCTGCACGTATCTGACGTGGCTTGTCCGCATCGGGCAAGCGACTTTGGCCAAAGGAAGGCAGCATTAGGCAGGTCGTGCACGTATCAGTCGGGGAGTATGCGCATCGACTGGGCAACATCAGTCATGCCATGTGCACATCGGGCAAGCAACGTTGGCCAAAGGCAGGAAGCATAACCAAAGGCCTTCATGCATCAGCCGTGGAGTGTGCACATTTGATGGGCGACATCGGCTGTGGCCTGTGCGAATCTGCCAGGAGACGACGACCAATGTAACCAGCATGAGCCAAGGCCTGCACGCATATGACGTGGCTAGTGGGCATCGGACAAGCGACGTTGGCCAAAGGCAGGAAGCATCAGCCAAGTCCTGCACGCATTAGTCGGGGCGTGTGTGCATCGACTCGGCAACATTGGTCGTGGCCTGCGCACATCGGCCAATGTCACTTAGCATGAGCCAAGGCCTGCACGCCTCTTACGTGTCATTTATGCATCGGGCAAGTGCCGTCGGGCAACGACAGGCATCATAAGGCAATACCTACACGCATCAACCGTCGCATGTGCGCATCAGCAGGGCTATATTGGCCGGGGACTGCGCGCATCGGCTAGGCGACATCGGCCAACGACAGGCTACACCAGCCAAGGCCTTTACGAATCTGACGTGGCATGTGCTTATCGGACAAGGGACATCGGCCGTGGCCTACGTGCATCGGCCAAGTGACATTCGACGTGGCCTGCGCATATCGGCCAACGGCAAGACGCATTAGCCAAGGCCTGCAATCTTCAGCTGTGGCGTAGGCGCATTAGATGGGCGACATCGATGGTGGCCTGCGCACATCATCCAGGCGACATCGGTCAATGTCAGGCATCATCAGCCAAGGCCTGCACGCATCTGATGTGGCATGTGCGCATCGAGCAACGACTTCGGCTAACGGAAGGGGTCATCAACAAAGGACTAAACGCATCAGCCGTGGCATGTGTGCATCGATTGGGTGACATCTGACGTGGTCTGCGCGCATCATGCAGGCGACAATGACCAACGGCATACAATATTATCCAACACCTGCGCACATCTAACGTGGCGTGTGCACATCGAGAAAATGACGTCCGCCAACAATAGGCAACATTAGCCAAGGCCTGCACGCATCAGATGTGGCTTATGCGAATCGGCTAGGTGACATCATCTGTGTTGTGCAATCATCGGTTAGGTGACGTCAGTCAATGGCAGGCAGAATCAGCCAAGGCCTACACGCATCTGAGGTGGTATGTGCTTATCGTGAAACCGACGTCGGCTAACGGCAGGCAACATCAGCCAAGGACTACACGGAACAGCCTTGGCGTGTGCAAATCGACTCGGTGACATCGGTCGCGGCCAGCGCGCATCGGCCAGGCGACGTCGGCCAACCATAGGCAGCATCACCTAAGGCCCGACCGCATCTGATGCGGTATGTACACATCGGGAAAGCGACGTCGGCCAACAGCAGGCGGTAACCAAGGCCTGCACGCATCAACTGTGGCGTGTGTGCATCGGTATGGTGACATCGGCCGTGGCCTGCGCATTTCGATTAGGCGACGTCGGTCAACGGCAGGCAACATCAGCCAAGGCCTGCACGCATTTGATGTGGCATGTGCGCATCGGGCAGGCGACGTCGGTAGACGACAGGCAACATCAGCCAAGGCCTGCAAACATCAGTCGTGGCGTGTACGCGTTGGGTAAGCAACATCGGCCGTGGCCTGCACGCATCGGCCAAACGACGTCGCCCATTGGCAGGCAGCATCAGCTAAGGCCTGCACGCATCTGGCAAGCGACTTCGTCCAACGGAAAGGGGCATCAGCAAAGAATTGCACGCATCAGTCGTGGCGTGTATGCATTGGGTGGGCGACATCGGCCGTGGTCTGGGAGCATCAGCCAGGCAACGGTGGCCAACGGCAGGCAGTTTCAACCAAGGCCTGCACGTATCTAACGTGGCATGTGCGCATCAGGAAATTGACGTCACCCAACGACAGGCAGCATCAACGAAGTCTTGCACCTACCAGACGTGGATTGTGCAAATCGGTTGGGCGACATCGGCCAACCATAGGCAGCATCAGCTAAGGCCTGACCGCATATGATGTGGTATGTACGCATTGGGAAAGCGATGTCGGCCAACATTAGGCAGTAACCAAGGCCTGCATGCATCAACTGTGGCGTGTGTGCATCGGTATGGTGACATCGGCCGTGGCCTGCGCATTTCGGTTAGGCGATGTCGGTCAACGGCAGGCAACATCAGCCAAGGCCTGCACGCATCTGATGTGGCATGTGCGCATCGAGAAGGCGACGTCGGTAGACGACAGGCAACATCAGCCAAGGCCTGCAAACATCAGTCGTGGCGTGTACGCATTGGGTAAGCAACATCGGTCGTGGCCTGCACGCATCGGCCAGACGACGTCGCCCAATGGCAGGCAGCATCAGTTAAGGCCTGCACGCATCTGGCAAGAGACTTCGGCCAACGGAAAGGGGCATCAGCCAAGGATTGCACACATCAGTCGTGGCGTGTGTGCATCGGGTGGGCGAAATCGGCCGTGGCCTGGGAGCATCAGCCAGGCAACGGTGGGCAACGACCTGCAGTTTCAACCAAGGCCTGCACTTATCTGACGTGGCATTTGCGCATCAGGAAATTGACGTCAGCCAACGACAGGCAGCATCAGTGAAGTCTTGCACTTACCAGGCGTGTATTGTGCAAATCGGTTGGGCGACATCGGCCGTGGCCTGAAGTTATCGGATAGGCGACGTCGGCCAACGACAGGCAGCATCAACCATGTCCTTCATGCATCTGACGTGGTATGTGCGCATCGGGCAAGTGATGTCGTCCAACGGAAGGGGTCATCAACCAAGGAATGCACGCACCAGCCGTGGTATGTGCGCATCGACTGGGCGACATCGGTCGTGGCCTGTGCATATCACCAAAGGGACGTCGACCACCGGTATGAGGCATCAACCAAGGCCTGCACTCATCTGACATGGCCTATGCGCATCGGGAAATTGACGTTGGCTAACGACGTGCAACATTAACCAAGGCCTGCACGTATCAGACGTAGCGTGTGCGAATCGGTAGTGCGACTTTGGTCGTGGGATGCGCGCATCGGCTAGGTGATATCATATGTGGTGTGCGATCATCGGATAGGCGACATCAGTCAATAGCAGGCAGAATCAGCCAAGGCCTGCACGCATCTGACGTGGCATGTGCTTATCGTGCAACCGACTTCGGCATACGACAGGCAACATCAGCCAAGGCCTACACGGAACAGCCTTGGCGTGTGCACATCGACTCGGTGACATCGGTCGCGGCCAGCGCGCATCGGCCAGGCGACGTCGGCCAACTATAAGCATCATCAGCTAAGGCCTGACCGCATCTAACGTGGTATGTACGCATCGGGAGAGCGACGTCGGCCAACAGCAGGCCGCAACCAAGGCCTGCATGCATCAACTGTGGTGTGTGTGCATCGGTATGGTGACATCGGCCGTGGCCTGCGCATTTCGGTTAGGCGACGTCGGTCAACGGCAGGCAACATTAGCCAAGGCCTGCACGCATCTGATGTGGCATGTGCGCATCGGGCAGACGACGTCGGTAGACGACAGGCAACATCAGCCAAGGCCTGCTAACATCAGTCGTGGCGTGTACGCGTTGGGTAAGCAACATCGGTCGTGGCCTGCACGCATCGGCCAGACGACGTCGCCCAATGGCAGGCAGCATCAGGTAAGGCCTGCACACATCTGGCAAGCGATTTCGGCCAACAGAAAGGGGCATCAGTCTTGGCGTGTGTCTTGGATAATGTTGTATGTCACGACTTTGGCAGGCAATTTCAACAAAGGCCTGCACGTATCTGACGTGGCATGTGCGCATCAGAAAATTGACGTCAGCCAACGACAGGCAGCATCAACGAAGTGTTGCACTTACCAGGCGTGGATTGTGCAAATCGGTTGGGCGACATCGGCCATGGCCTGAAGTTATCGGATAGGCGACGTCGGCCAACGGCAGGCAGCATCAACCATGTCCTTCATGCATCTGACGTGGTATGTGCGCATCGGGCAAGTGATGTCGATCAATGGAAGGGGTCATCAACCTAGGACTGCACGCGTCAGCCGTGGTATGCGTGCATCGACTGGCAGACATCGGCCGTGGTTTGCGCGCATCATCCAGGCGACGCTGGTCAACGACAGCCAGTATTAGGCAAGGCCTGCACGCATTTAACCTGGCGTGAACGCATCAGGAAAGTGACGTCCGCCTACTATAGGAAGCATCACCCATGGCCTGCGTGCATCAGACGTGCCTTATGCGAATCGGTTGGGTGACATCGGCCGTGTACTGCGCGCATCGGCTTGGTGACATAAGACGTGGTCTGCAGGCATCGGCCAGGCGACTTTGGCCAACGACAGTTAGGATCTGCCATGTCCAGCACGTATATGACATGGCATATGCACCTCGGGTAAGCAACGTTGGCCAACAACAAGCAATATCAGCCAACGCTTGCACACATCAGGCATGGCGTGTGCGCATCGGCAGGGCGACATCGGTGTCGGCCAACGACAGGAAGCATCAGCCAACGCCTGCACTCATCTGACGTGGCTTGTGCATTTGGGCAAACGACATCGATCAACGGCATGCTACATCAGCCAAGGCCTGCAAGCATCAGCCAGGCGTTGTCGACCAACAACACGCAGCATCAGCCAAGGTTTGCACGCATCTGACGTGGCATGTGCTTATCGGGCAAGCGACATTGGCAAATGGAAGGCAACATCTCCCATGAACTGCACGCATCAGACATGGCATGTGCGCCTCGGGCAAGCGACATCGGCCAACAGCAGGCAACATCAGCCAAGGCCTGCGTACATCAGCCGTGGCGTGTGCGCTTCGGCTTTGCGACATCGGCATCGGCCAATGGCAGGAGGCTTTAGCCAAGACCTGCACGCCTCTGATGTGGCTTGTGCACTTCGTCGGCCAATGGCAGGCACCATTAGTCAAGGCCTGCACTCATAAGTCATGGCGTGTGCGCATCGGCTCACTTACATCGTCCGTGGCCTGCACGTTAATTTTTTGCGTTAATTTTATATTTTTTTCATATTTTTTTTATACTTTGTTAATTAATTACTCATTTTTCGGATTTACCAAAAATAATACAAAAACAAATTATGAAATTGTTGAATTTAAGTTTACCAGACAATTTTTTATTCTTCTTATTTTTTCCTATTTTTATTATTTAATTATTCATTTTTGGGATTTACTAAAAAAAATAAAAAAAATTCATGAAATTGTTGAATTTAAGGTTACTATATTTATTTGTGAATTTTTGGAGTTAATTTTATATTTTCTTCATATTTATCCTTTTTTTACTTAATTAATTACTCGTTTTCGGGATATACCCAAAAAAATAAAAAAATTAAATATTTTTTGAAAACAATTTTTTTATATATATAAAAGTTATTTGTGGAAGCTAATGTGTGCTTGTACCTTAGAACGTGCATATTTGGGTTGTATATGTTCATTACAATTCTATGGAAAAACTATGCCTAACTTCTCTAAGTCAGAATCCGCGCCAAGGAATCCAGAGCTCCAAGTGGGCCACGCATCAGACGTGGCATGTGGGCGTCGGGCAAGTGACGTCGGCCAACGGTAGGCGGCACCAGCCAAGAACTGCACCCATCAATCGTGGCATATGCGCATCGGGCAAGCGACGTCGGTCAACAGCAGGCAGCAGCCAAGGCCTGCACGCATCAACTGTAGCGTGTGTGCATCGGTAGGGCGACATCGGTCGTGGCCTACACGCATCAGCCAGGCGACGTAGGTCAATGGCAGGCAACATCAGATAAGGCCTGCACGCATCTGACGTGGCATGTGCGCATCGGGCAAGCGATGTCGGTAGACGACATGCAGCATCAGCCAAGGCCTGCAACGATCAGTCGTGGTGCGTGTGCGTTGGCCAAGCAACATCGGCTGTGGCCTGCATGCATCGGCCAGACGATGTCGCCCAACGGCAGGCAGCATCAGCCAAGGTATGCACGCATGTGACATGGCATGTGTGCATTGGGAAAGCGACTTCAGCCAACGGAAGGGGGCATCAGCCAAGGACTGCACTCTTCCGCCGTGGCGTGTGTGCATCGGCTGGGCGACATCGGCCGTGGTCTGCGCGAATTTGCCAGGAGACGTCGGCCAATGTCACGCAGCATGAGCCAAGGCCTACACGTATCTGACGTGGCTTGTACGCATCGGGCAAGCGACTTTGGCCAAATGAAGGCAGCATTAGCCAAGTCATGCACGTATCAGTCGGGGAGTATGCGCATCGACTGGGCAACATCGGTCGTGCCATGTGCACTTCGGGCAAGCAACGTTGGCCAAAGGCAGGAAGCATAACCAAAAGCCTTCATGCATCAGCCGTGGCGTGTGCGCATTTGATGGGCGACATCGACTGTGGCATGTGCGAATCTGCCAGGAGACTTCGACCAATGTCACGCAGCATGAGCCAAGGCCTTCACGCATCTGACGTGGCTAGTGCGCATCGGGCATGCGACGTTGGCCAAAGGCAGGCAGCATCAGCCAAGTCCTGCACGGATTAGTCGGGGCGTGTGTGCATCAACTCGGCAACATTGGTCGTGGCCTGCGCACATCGGCCAATGTCACGCAGCATGATCCAAGGCCTGCACGCATCTTACGTGTCATTTATGCATCGGGCAAGCGACGTCGGGCAATGACAGGCAGCATAAGCCAATACCTACACGCATCAACCGTGGCATGTGCGCATCAGCAGGGCGATATTGGCCGAGTACTGCGCGCATCAACTAGGCGACATCGGCCAACGAAAGGCTACACCAGCCAAAGCCTGCACGCACCAGCCGTGGTATGTGCGAATCGACTGGGCGACATCGGTCGTGGCCTGTGCATATCAGCCAGGGGACGTCGACCAACGGCATGAGGCATCAACCAAGGCCTGCACTCATCAGACATGGCTTGTGCGCATCGGGAAATTGACATTGGCCAACAACATGCAACATTAACCAAGGCCTGCACGTATCAGACGTAGCGTGTGCGAATCGGTTGTGCAACTTTGGTCGTGGGCTATGCGCATAGGCTAGGTGACATCATCTGTGGTGTGCGATCATCGGCTAGGCGACGTCAGTCAATGGCAGACAGATTTAGCCAAGGCCTACACGCATCTGACGTGGCATGTGCTTATCGTGCAACCGACTTCGGCTAACAGCAGGCAACATCAGCCAAGGCCTACACGGAACAGCCTTGGCGTGTGCACATCGACTCGGTGACATCGGTCGCGGCCAGCGCGCATCGGCCAGGTGACGTCGGCCAACCATAAGCAGCATCAGCTAAGGCCTGACAGCATCTAACGTGGTATGTACGCATCGGGAGTGCGACGTCGGCCAACAGCAGGTCGCAACCAAGGCCTGCACGCATCAACTGTGGCGTGTGTGCATCGGTATGGTGACATCGGCCGTGGCCTGCAGATTTCGGTTAGGCGACTTCGGTCAACGGCAGGCAACATCAGCCAAGGCCTGCACGCATCTGATGTGGCATGTGCGCATCGGGCAGGCGACGTCGGTAGACGACAGGCAACATCAGCCAAGGCCTGCAAACATCAGTCGTGGCGTGTACGCGTTGGGTAAGCAACATCGGTCGTGGCCTGCACGCATCGGCCAGACGACGTCGCCCAATGGCAGGCAGCATCAGCTAAGGCCTGCACACATCTGGCAAGCGACTTCGGCCAACGGAAAGGGGCATCAGTATTGGCGTGTGTCTTGGATAATGTTGTATGCCACGACTTTGGCAGTCAATTTCAACCAAGGCCTGCACGTATCTGACGTGGCATGTGCGCATCAGAAAATTGACGTCAGCCAACGACAGGCAGCATCAGCGAAGTCTTGCACTTACCAGGCGTGGATTGTGCAAATCCGTTGGGCGACATCCGCCATGCCTGAAGTTATCGGATAGGTGACGTCGGCCAACGGCAGGCAGCATCAACCATGTCCTTCATGCATCTGACGTGGTATGTGCGCATCGGGCAAGTGATGTCGGCCAACGGAAGGGGTCATCAACCAAGGACTGCACGGTTCAGCCGTGGTATGCGTGCATCGACTGGCAGACATTGGCCGTGGTTTGCGCGCATCGTCCAGGCGACGCTGGTCAACGACAGCCAGTATCAGCCAAGGCCTGCACGCATTTAACCTGGCGTGAACGCATCAGGAATGTGACGTCCGCCAACTATAGGATGCATCACCCATGGCCTGCATGCATCAGACGTGGCTTATGCGAATCGGTTGGGTGACATCGGCCGTGTACTGCGCGCATCGGCTTGGTGACACAAGACGTGGCCTGCAGGCATCGGCCAGGCGACTTTGGCCAACGACAGTTAGGATCTGCCATGTCCAGCATGTATATGACATGGCATATGCACCTCGGGCAAGCAACGTTGGCCAACAACAAGCAATATCAGCCAACGCTTGCACACATCAGGCATGGCGTGTGCGCATCGGCGGGGCGACATCGGTGTCGGCCAACGACAGGAAGCATCAGCCAAGGCCTGCACTCATCTGACGTGGCTTGTGCGTTTGGGCAAACGACATCGATCAACGGCATGCTACATCAGCCAAGGCCTGCAAGCCTCAGCCAGGCGTTGTCGACCAACAACACGCAGCATCAGCCAAGGTTTGCACGCATCTGGCGTGGCATGTGCTTATCGGGCAAGCGACATTGGCAAATGGAAGGCAACATCTCCCATGAACTGCACACATCAGACATGGCATGTGCGCCTCGGGCAAGCGACATCGGCCAACAGCAGGTAACATCAGCCAAGGCCTACGTACATCAGCCGTGGCGTGTGCGCTTCGGCTTTGCGACATCGGCATCGGCCATTGGCAGGAAGCTTTAGCCAAGACCTGCACGCCTCTGGCGTGGCTTGTGCACTTCGTCGGCCAATGGCAGGCACCATTAGCCAAGGCCTGCACGCATAAGTCATGGCGTGTGCGCATCGGCTCACTCACATCGTCCCTGGCCAGCACATTAATTTTTTGCGTTAATTTTATATTTTTTCATATTTTTTTTATACTTTGTTAATTGATTACTCATTTTTCGGATTTACCAAAAATAATATAAAAACAAATTATGAAATTGTTAAATTTAAGGTTACCAGACATTTTTTTTTCTTCATTTTTTTTCCTATTTTTTATTATTTAATTACTCATTTTTGGGATTTACTAAAAAAAATTCATGAAATTGTTGAATTTAAGGTTACTATATTTATTTGGTAATTTTTGGCGTTAATTTTATATTTTTTTAATATTTATCCTTTTTTTACTTATTTAATTACTCATTTTCGGGATTTACCCAAAAAAATAAAAAAATTGAAAACTATTTTTTTTTATATATATAAAACTTATTTGTGGAAGGGAATGTGTGTTTGTACATTAGAACGTGCATATTTGGGTTGTATATGTTCATTAAGATTCTATGGAAAAACTATGCCTAACTTCTCTAAGTCAGAATCCGCGCCACAGAATGTAGAGCTCCAAGTGGGCCACGCATCAGACGTGGCATATGGGCGTCGGGCAAGTGACGTCGGCCAACGGCAAGCGGCATCAGACAAGAACTGCACGCATCAATCGTGGCATATGCGCATCGGGCAAGCGACGTCGGTCAACAGCAGGCAGCATCCAAGGCCTGCACGCATCAACTGTGGCCTGTGTGCATCGGTAGGGCGACATCGGTCGTGGCCTGCACGCATCAGCCAGGCGACGTAGGTCAATGGCAGGCAACATCAGATAAGTCTTGCATGCATCTGACGTGGCTAGTGCGCATCGGGCAAGCGACGTTGGCCAAAGGCAGGCAGCATCAACCAAGTCCTGCACGCATTAGTCGAGGCGTGTGCGCATCGACTCGGCAACATTGGTCGTGGCCTGCGCACATCGGCCAATGTCACGCAGCATGAGCCAAGGCCTGCACGCATCTTATGTGTCATTTATGCATCGGGCAAGCGACGTCGGGCAACGACAGGCAGGATAAGCCAATACCTACACGCATCAACCGTGGCATGTGCGCATCAGCAGGGCGATATTAGCCGAGGACTGCGCGCATCAACTAGGCTACATCGGCCAACGGCAGGCTACACCAGCCAAGGCCTGTACGAATCTGACTTGGCATGTGCTTATCGGATAAGCGACATCGGCCGTGGCCTGCATGCATAGGCCAAGCGACATTCGACGTGGCCTGCGCATATCGGCCAACGGCAAGACGCATTTGCCAAGGCCTGCATTCTTCAGCCGTGGCGTAGGCGCATCAGATGGGCGACATTGGCGGTGGCCTGCGCACATCATCCAGGCGACATCGGTCAATGTCAGGCATCATCAGCCAAAGCCTGCACGCATCTGAAGTGGCATGTGCGCATCGGGCAACGACTTTGGCCAACGGAAGGGGTCATCAACCAAGGACTGAACGCATCAGGCGTGGCATGTGTGCATCGATTAGGTGACATCTGACGTGGTCTGCGAGCATCATGCATGCGACAATGACCAACGGCATACAACATTATCCAAGACCTGCGCACATCGAAAGTGGCGTGTGCGCATCGAGAAAGTGACGTCCGCCAACGATAGGCAACATCAGCCAAGTCCTGCACGCATCAGATGTGGCTTATGCGAATCGGCTAGGTGACATCATCTGTGGTGTGCGATCATTGGCTAGGCGACGTCAGTCAATGGCAGGCTGAATCAGCCAAGGCCTACACGGAAGAGCCTTGGCGTGTGCACATCGACTCGGTGATATCGGTCGCGACCAGCGCGCATCGGCCAGGCGACGTCGGCCAACCATAGGCAGCATCAACTAAGGCCCGACCGCATCTGATGTGGTATGTACGCATCGGGAAAGCGACGTCGGCCAACAGCAGGCAGTAACCAAGGACTGCACGCATCAACTGTGGCGTATGTGCATCGGTATGGTGACATCGGCCAGAGGACGTCGACCAATGCTAGGTGGCATCATCCAAGCCCTGCACGCATCTGACGTGCCATTTGTGCATCGGGCAAACGACGTTGGGCAACGACATGTAGCATAAGCCAATACCTGCACGCATCAGCCGTGGCATGTATGCATCGGCAGGGTGAAATTGGTCGTGGCCTGCGCGCATCGTCC